>JAMZAV010008002.1:0-30290 GCA_024449915.1 Sweltsa coloradensis | reverse complement strand
AAAAAAAAAAGTTATGCTGTTCAAATCACGCTGAATGATACGCCATAAGATAACGGTACTTATTATGGTTTATGCAACAAATTATATGCTTATTAGAGATGTTCATATCTTTTTGTTTCAGTTGGTAAAAAGTTATAGTATACATGTTGCATTTTCTTAAAAAAAACTGTATAACAAGAAAAAATGAAAGCAGGCCAAAAGCTATTATATTGTAAGCAATGATAATTACCAGGAAGCTTCGCAAACGCTTTTTCAGGCGCGTTGTTGGTTGAGCGTAATTGTTTAAAAACGAAAAAAGCGTAAACTTGCGATTTTCATAACATATAATTATTCGATTACGTTTCAAATTTCACACGAATAATTAATTTATAAAATTAGGGTCCTGTGAAAAATTATTACATTCAGATAAAGCATGTACGTGTTATAAGTCCGAAGAAATAAAATAAAAAATCTCAAATTGCAATAATTATGAGAAATAATTTTTGATTGTGCTCAAATTTCACTACGAATATATCAATTCATAAAATAAAGGTTCAGTAAAAAAATCATTACAATCGAATAAAGCATGAAGGTGTTATAAGTCGAAGAAATTTTCAAAATCAAAAAAAAAATCGTAAAATTGCGATTTTCATAAGAAATAATTTTTCGATTGAGCTAAAAAACGTGGCAGGTCTAATTTTCAGAGATTTAAAAGGGCCCACCACAAAATTTCATCACAATGGAGTATGGGTTTTTAGCCGGAAATCGTGTTAACAAACAGCCAAAAATACAAAAAAAAAAACAAAAAAACTAAACATTTCGGATTTTTTTCTCCAGTGTAGTTGAAAGGGAAATCTTCGCTTCACTCGCTACGCTCATCTAAAAATTTATTGTAGAGGAATACACCAACGAGTTTTTAAACAAACAAAAATTCCCTTTTGGTCTTGGTTTGTGTGCAGGGCAGCTAATGGAACAGTTACATTGCATGGGCCCGTCCAGGTAATGCTTGAGGGGAACAAAGAAATACATTCACGGGGCATGTACTGGCTACGGCCGGGGAGCGTCCTGGGGAGTCGAAGGGAATGGTTGCATGGCTGGGTCCCGTACGGTTACTGGCTGGGCGGAACGAAAAAAATACATTCACGGGGCTTGTACAGGCTACGGCCGGGTAGCTAACGGGGAAGGTCAGCTATATATCCAAAATTTGCCCGGCCGGGCCCCGCACGACGCCCTGAGCTAAGCACCCGACGCAGCCCGTAGCCCGCACGGATCCCAGAGTGCCCGGACCAATACCCGGGGTCTCCCGCACGCTTGTGTTTGCTGGGAAGGAAAACCCATTTCGGATATGTTTAAAATCTCACTCAAACAGTATGGATTTTTCAATTCACGACGACAACGTGAGAAACTAGGGGGCTTCAACCGGGTTTGGTCATATTGCGCCGCCCTGTGAATGAAAGTAAATGAGAAGAATTATGCAGGTATGTTTGATGATTAGATTGTTTTCTAAGTGTATAAAATTAACAAAATAAAATGATGATGATGAAAGTAAAAGCAAAATTAAAGTTATGTTTGTGAATGAAAATAAAGAAATGTGTATGATGTGAATTAAATTTTGTTAAATAGATTACTATGGATGAGAAATTTAGAAAGTTTGTCGCCGTTATCATATGATAGAAGTTCTTCATATGTTTGGGGACTTGGGAGAGTCAAATTGCGTGCGCAAGGCATCATATTTGGTACATTCTGCTAGCATATGATGTACGGTTAAATGTACATCACATTTTGTCACATATGGGGAATAATCTTTTCTCTGAGATAGCTGTGAGTTAGGCGTGTGTGGCCTATACGAATTCTAGACAATACCACCTCTTCTCTATACGTGAGAGTCGAGACGTAGGTGGACGAATTTTATTAGTCAATGTGGGCATCACACTACGCAATTTGTTATTTTGCAACACATCCCAAGATGCTTGTCGCAAATCCAACAATCTTTGCTTGAATCCACTCTTGACATCTGCATGGAACGGGAACTAATTTTTACTTTCAATCGCCAAAGTTGTGAAAAAATGGCAATTTGATGGCAAAGCCATTGTTTAGTAATACGTTATGTAGTAAAAATATAAGTTAAATATATTAAATTTAGAAATTTATATTTTCACGAGAAAAGTCCGACTATACTTTCGTCAAGTACCAATCCTGTTATATTATATCAATAATTTGCTTTAGTAGGAGCGAACGTATAGCCTGGTGCACTCACATGCACTAAAGGCTGCACTCACACACATTTGCGACTTCCAGACTGACTTAAGTGTATAATAAATTGTTGAGTATTGTTCGAATACAAAATATTAGAAAAGTACGAGTATATAAGGTTTTTTTTTAATAAATGTCCGACGACGACGTGAGAAACTAGGGCGCTTTAACCGCGAAGGTCATATTGCGCCGCCTGTGATACTGAAAATTGATGAGGGTGGGGTTGTTTTTTTTTTTTATTTGGATTAAGGACGATTTAACCGTTGTCATAATGCACCATTAGCCTAGGTGATATGGCGGGGGAGGGGGCCCTGCTGGTCAGAACCACCACGGGGAAAAGGGAAGAAAGGGGGGGTTTCTCACGTCACGGTCGTCATCGTCTTTGTCATCGTATGTTGTGTCTTGTCATCGTCTTCGGGGAGGGGCGTCAAGGAAGGGGTAGGTGACCCTGACGACGATTGCCAGAGCTCGCCTCTAGTTTTGGGGAGTAATATTAATACTCCCCTCCTACTAGCTGATGTTTGTGAGGTGGATTATTTTTCTTGAATCGCATTGTACGATTAAGCTACCCACACAAAACGTCCCACCCACACAGTAAACTTATTTTAAGTTAGGAATTTCAATTTAAAGTGATATATAATCATTATCATACAAATCACTTAGGTGTTACTAACATCTTCCCTAGAAATCAAAATAATCCTATTTAATTTCCTGTATATTTCCCCTATTACATTTAAGATAAGTAAAACCTAATTTTGATGACGTAATGACAGCAGTTGATCGACAGTATAGGCCTAATACGCACTCTTCCCTGCGTCAATGCAAATCTTGTTGTGTGTTTCTACCGCTCACATTCAGTTAGTCCGCACGACCCTTGAAGTTCTCTTAATTTGACTTATTTGGAGGGAACGTCTGACATTCCCCTTTAACGCAATAAAGTAACGCTGAAGTTTTTTATATGACAGGTGTTTTAGTTTCACGAAAAAAAAAATTTAAGAAGGCAAGGCTTCTTTTCCCAACTATCTTGCTCATCTGAATCAAATATCATTGGGGGGAAATTTTTACGTTAGTTTATAAGCAATTTGAATTTTTTTTTTAATTTTTATTAGTGGTTTAATCGCTAAAAGCCCTTCTACAAAACATTTTTTTTTGAGGCTTGAATTGCATCCTATTGACATTTCAAATGATTAGATACATCATGTAGATCCAATTATGTTCGTCAAAATGTAGGCCCTACTTTTTCAAATTAAATACATTTTAAAAATAATTACATAGATTTGTTTTTGACGTTAAAAACTTGACAAGAATCAGGCTTTCTTCAGGTTGATTGACTGGGTAAAGGTATTATAATTAACAGGAAGGAATGTCTGATGTCCATTCTGTTACATGCCTTGATCTCATGAATTGATTTTTGGATGAGAAAAACCCTTTCAAAATTCAGATAGGATTGACATCAACCGAAATCGAAACGACGACCGTCTGAACTCATCTCTCGTATAAATGAATAATGGGCGAGCAACCGTCATCAGTGTCAGTGAAACGTTTTTGTGACCGCATTTTCCATGAAAAAAATCACATCCTGCGCCTGCTTGGCCCAAAGTTTTCCAACCCCTGATTGTAGATTGAATGGCGTTAAAATTTAAGCTACTAACCAATAACCGATCTTCCCTCTGCTCTGGGTTCAAATAGGCGAATCCACTTTACTCACTCACTCACTCGATCACTAGATCACTCACTCTATCACTCATTCGATCGCTCACTAGCTCACTCACTCACTCACTCACCTCACTCACTCTCACTCACTCACTACCACTCACTCACTCACTCACTTTACTCACTCACTCACTCACATCACTCACTCAAACCCCTCACTCACTCCCTCAGCTCATCCCCTCACTCACTCACTTTTACTACTCAAATCACTCACTCATCACCTAACAGTCCTCATCCCTAGATTAATCAAAATTTTACCTTTTACCTCATTTTTTTAAAAAATTTTAAAAATCCCTTCCCTTTTCCCCCTTTCTGTGTTTAGCACGTGGGGAAGCCCCTTCCTTTTCACTTTACAAGCTGTTAGATTTAGCGATGGTAAAAAATGGGGGTTTCCCCATTGGAAACAAGAAAAACCTGTTAGTTTAAAAACCCGGATAAACCCTTTTTCTTATGTAATTTTTTAAATCTTTCCAGACACGTGTTTTTTTTGGGAATGAAAAATTTTGACAAAACGGTTCCGTTTGTTTCGAGGAGTCCGGGGAAGGGCCCCCAACCCCAAAGTAAAACACTAAAAAAGAGTCTAAACATTAACCCTGTTTTTTCCCTGTTATGTTTAATGGCTTCAATGAACCCAGTAACATAAATCTTTGCATCAGTCATCAGAAACGTGGCCCTTAAAACCTTAAACCCGTTTCAACCAATTTTTGGTGCAAAACAATTTTAAATTATTGTTTTTAATGATACTTTATTACTATATTGACGGAACACGTCCAAAACCATTTTAGAAATTTGCCCCGAATTTTTATCGACAGTCACAAAATTGACATTTAAAAATTATGTGAAATTCGTAGCACGAACTAAAGTTTTTTTGGTTTTTTTTAAATTTAAAGGACGCGTCCCCCCGTTAGGTCATAATGCACCACTAAAACCATTGGGGGGGGGGGGGGGGGGGGGGGGGGGGGGGGGGGGGGGGGGGAAGCCCATGCTGGTCAGAACCGGCCACGGGAAGGGGGGGAAAAGGGGGGTTTCCCCACGTCGCGGAGTCATTGTCTTCTTCATCGTTCGGGGTGTCATTTCGTAATCGTCTTTGAGGGGTCTAAAGGGGAAAAGGGGGCAGGCCCCCGACGACGATTCCCAGAGCGGGGGGGGGGCCTCTATTTTCGGGGAGAAAAAATACTACCCTTCATACTGCTGTTTGTTTGCGGGGTGGACTTTTTCTTTTAAATCGATTTTTAGGGATTAGCAAGCCAGCCCCGGGGCCAAATTTCCCCCCGGGCCCAAAACGGGGTCGGTTCACTTTTTAAATTTAAGACATTTTTTCCCTGAAAAAAAAAAAAGTGAAAAAACCCCCAAAAAACTAGGGCGTTTTAAACCCGGTTAGGTCATTTTGAAACTCCCTTTTTGGATAATGAAAGTGGATGAAAAAGGGGAAAAGGTGTTTTTAAATTTTAGATTGTCGTCAAAGTGTAGAAAAAAACAAAATAAAATTATGGTGGGGTAGTAATGGGCAAAAAAAAATTTTTATTTATTTTGAATGAAAATAAATAAATTAAAAAAAATTGTATGTGTAATTTAAATTTTTTTTAAGGGGTTTACTTAGGATGAAAAATTTTAGAAATTTTTGGTCGCCGTTATTATTTTGACAAAAGTTCTTCATATGATTGGGGAGAAAAATTGCGGCAAAAGGGCTCATATTTGGTCCTTTTCTGCTGCATTTTATGTACGGCCCAAAAGGTACATAAAATGTGTCACTCTGGGAAAAAACCCTTTTCTCGGGTTTGGAGAATACCGTGAGTTAGACGTTTGGGGCCCTATTCAAATTTTTGGACAATACAATACAAATCTCTTCCCCGGCGCGAGAGTCGAGACGTAGGAGAACGAATTTTATTAGTCAGTGTGGGCATCACACTACGCAATTGGTTTTTTTGCAACACATCCCAAGATGCTTGTCGAAAATCCAACAATCGTTTTGCTTGAATCCACTCTTGATATCTGGAACGGAACGGGAACTAGATGGAAATCAACGTCGCGACGCTGGGAAGCTTCCTTAGCAGCCCTATCAGCGTGTTCATTTCCCTTTATGCCCACGTCAGACCCAACATAATTTACCTTCGGAAATACAACTGTTTTTGCTATTGTATACGGGACCTTTAGTTTGGTAGAATCTGTTACTTTTTGTGACTACGTCTTTGAGGTAAAAACATCGATCTTGAAGCTCGAATTTATTGGGTTTTAGTCGAATGAGATATCCGCTCGCTCTCTATTAAGAGGTTATCTTGTATGGGCACACTGGACTTGGGATAAACACTTTTTAATGAGATTTCTTATTATAAAATCGTGAGCATTTTTTATATTGTGTTAGCTTCAATACCATCGTTGCTTAGAAATATATCTTTGAATTTTGTTGTATGCGTTTTTTCGTCTCCGAGTGAAGGCTTCTAATGTTTTTTTACTTAACGTCAGTTCCATTTATTCCTATACTCCCAACATCGTATGGCAGCAATTAAACTGTAATGTTTGATGTGCCTAGTATAGTATTTACAACTAAGTATCGGGTAAAATTAAGTTCAAGGTTAGAACTATAAAATAAACCAGTAGCACTGGCTACTTTCTCATACGTACCTATTTCTGAATGATGAGTGACTAATAAAAAGTAATTATCTCAAAAGAAAATGGTGCAAGCTTTTACTTTTTATGTTCATTAATGAAACCAAACAGACTGGTTTTATAACTTTAAACGTCGTACTGGGTAATATTTATTTGCAAAATTTGCTCTCAGTTTAGCTTGAGATGACGCGAGTTCTAGTATAACTATATAAAACAACGTTTTAAGAAAAAAATCTGGTTTTAAAACAGGGGACAGCCTCTAGTTGAATTCCATTGTCATAAAGGGGTTTTAGTTTTTTTGAGATTTGGTCTTGAGGGAATTTTTTGTTACCTACGATTTAGAATTTCGAAAGATGATTGTTAAGTTGGGTAGGGTTTTAAAAAATCCAGGAAAACAATAGACAAAAAACTTTAAAGCATTGATCTGAAATTGAAAAACATAAACATATAACATAGAAAACCCTCAAACAGTTTTAAGAAAAAATAAGTATATTTAAATGAAATACCACTGAGGTTTCAAGGGCCACGACGTGTTCAAATTCTAAAAATACAAAATTTGTTTTTGTTTACTCGGTTTAAAATGGGATTGAAGCAAAAGTTTGATTTGAAATGTAAAATTTGTTAGAAAAACCTGCAAAAGTGTAGGGTTTGTGTTCCCTCCATTTAGCCTTTGTTCTAACACTATATCTTTTTTTGCCTCCAGTGTGGATAAAGACCGGGAAGTCAAGGGGGAACGTGGTCACCCCCGTCGCACCCTGAGCGATTGCCAGGCTCGCCCGGCGCGAGGGCACCGGATGACGCTCAGGGGGCAATGTTCAACGACACCATGCGGCTGAGGTTACGAGCGGCAAAAGAGGGAAAGCGTCAAGCCTTCATCACCCCTGGGGGGTCTTCGTCGGACCTCTCGCAGGAAAACGGTCGTCAGTCCGGGGGGGCCCAGTCCTAAAGAACCTCCTCCCCCCCCTCCCCTTCCATCACCCCTGATCAAAACATTTCAAACCCCCAAAGCTCTTAGTAGGAAACCAAAACAGAAGCGTTAAAAAACCATCTGAAGTGCTGTTCAATCCAAGTTGCACCCCCAGAACCACCTCCAAGACAATTTTTTCCCTTTTACAAAGAAACAAATCCAGAACAAAAACAATCAAAAACGTCAAATCACCTGAAAACTTCACCTTTTAAAACGTTATTTCGTAAAAAACACAAAAAAAAAATCTCGACCTAATTCGTGTTTTCCCCAAACTTACCAATTCCTCACCTAAAGTTTTTTCCATTCCAAGTGTTTCCAAGATCAAACCGGAATAGTGACCGGGAGGCAAACATCTTTTTTCCCCCCCGGTCGAAACTCCCAGTTTTAAAACGGAAGGAAGGAGGGACGATTTTTGGGGAAAAAGAAGGGACGACATGTACCATAGTCACGGTTTGTCCGGAGTCCCCGAATTATCGTCTACAAATCACTACCGGGGGGAAATTTCATCCAAAACACGAGAGGAAGACTTCGATACTGCTAAACGGAGACAGCGAATTTGAAGAAACATGTTTTTAAAGATGGCGGTTACAAGGATGAGACCCAGAAGAACAACAAAAAAGTCCGATAAGGTCGGTGGGGCAGATGCAAGACGACGTGGACCAATACGAAAAAACTCCTGCAGATCATTACACCCCGCAGTCAAACAACAAACCACTTACACGGATCAATAACTGTACAAAAAAGTCATCACCCAGTTACTCCAAACCGGTTTATAACCACAGAGTAAGACAAGTCAAAACGAAAGAACCAATCAATAATCGATAGAATCAGATAGCACTCCAAAAATAATCACGACTAGGGTTTTGGAGTGTTTATGGACCCAGTTGAAGCTGTGAAGAGGCACTTGGTACCGCAGTTTGTGGGGAAAAAAATCCCGGGTGGTGGAGTGGGCCCTTTTTGGTCACCCCGGCCATGGAGAGGCTAAAATACTTTTGATCTCTCAAAACCAAAAGTATTTCCGAGACTGAGACCAGGTAGCTGGGGGGAGGGGGTCTTCCCCCAACTGTCCTTATCAGATTCAAGTACTCTTGGGTTACGAACTCGTCAACTGTTTAGATAAGAACCCCCTAAAAAGATCAAGAAAACAAAGGTATTCAGTGCATTATTTAGTCTCCGTGCATACCTCGTTCGTCCATTGGCGGACGATACTATTTGAAAAGACAAACAAGACAGATGACAAGACCTCCAGAAAATATCTACGACGACGCGGAAATATCTACGAAAGTACAAGGATCCATTTTTGAAAAGATAGGCCTACCCGATACACCACCCCCGCTTCCACTCTCACCTCCACCCCCCTTTGGAGGGCCTTGGAGATGACAAACGCACATCCCGACAAAATCGAAAGGGGCGTCGAAAAAACGACATTTTTCAAAAACCTTTTCGATGCAAAGAGCGGGGATAAAGTCGAGTCTGATTAAATGTAGCACAAATGGGGAAAGAGATCGTCGCGGAAAAAGGAAACTCCACAAGAGATGACGTCATTAGGGGAAATTTGCGCAGGGTTATAACCTTTGCAACGCGAGTGATTCAGCGAGGACAGCGCAATACGTCCCCACTACAGTTTCGATAGAATCGTCCCAATAAGAGAGGAAGAGTGCGGGGGACATGAAAGGAAAGACTCTGGAGTCGGCTCTGGACGAGCAAAAACGGTCGGAGTCGATGGGAACTCCCCCCGGGGAGCATACGAGAAAACAAAATCCCCCTGTGCGAAGACTGCACCCGCACGTGGGACACAGGGTACCGACAGCGGGGTGATGTTGCGCCGCTGGTGGCAGGGAAAAGTGCGCCAAGAAGCGCGCGGAGAGGAAGGAGACCATCGCGGAGATCGTCGGAGACCGAGGAGAAGTACGGTGGTGATCTTCAGATCATCCTCGAGGAGTTTTACCGACCGATGCTGGTGGCCGGGCTGCTCACCTCCGAGCAGCTCTCCCGCGATCTTTCTCAACGTCGAGGAGCTGCTCGAGAAAAAACTCTTCGCTGGCCGAGAAACTTCGAGACGCGCTGGAGGATCGCGCTCGAGCAAGGGGACGAGGATCTGCTCACGGTCAACATCGGGAGTCTCTTCTTGGAAGCCGCCCCTATGCTCCACGCCTTTCGAGTCCTACTGCACGAGACAGGTAGGCCTTGTCACTCCCTTCTATTGCATGCACGGAATAAAATTTCACTAGTTCAAATGGCACAACTAAATAAATTCTTGAAGGAAAACGACGCCAACTTATTTCAGTAAAAGGCTGGGACTTGCGCAGATCATGAATGAATTGTTAGCTATATCTTTGTTTGTGGATTAAGCTTCTATTATTACTTAGAAATCGAATAGTAATACAAAACCATGTTTGCAAGGGATTGTAGAAGGGCAGGTTAATATCATGGGATCATGGGGTATTGTACAGTATCAGTACTCCAATCCTGCTATGCTAATATCGTTGTGTGAAAATTTCTCTGACAGTCAAAATATAGCACAAATTTCTTACATGTCCCAGTCAAAAATATAGGTCGACCAGTTTTAAAGGTGATGAGCTATGAGGACTTAATTATAAAAATATTCTAGTCACGAATGTTCTGTCAAGTCTCAACCCAATACTTAAAGTAACGACTTCTTACATAGGACCATGCATTGGTTGATTGGATGAGCGAAGTGAAGGCTTAAATTTCACGTACCATGGGAAAAATAGGTCAGGTGTTTTTTTTTTTGTCTGTTTATTCGCTCTCTACTGGGCAAACGTCATTTGCGATCTTGTTTAAAATTGTAGGTGACCTTCGAAATCTCTGAAACCTAGATCTGCCAAGTTTTTGGGTACAATCGAAGAAATGTTTCTCATGAATATAGTATAGTACTTTTACAATTTTTTACGATTTTTAATACGATATTTTCGTGATATTTGGCCCTCAACCGGGTAAACGGCTAATCCGATCTCAATCTTGGATCTTAGATATGTTATGATTTTAGGGGCAATCAAAGAAATATTTGTTATATAAATCGTACTGTTTTTATTTCTTAGGGCAACGATAATCACCCAATCAGGATTACTATGAACGACGACGTGTGAAACTAGGGCGCTTCAATCGGTTAGGTCATATTACGCCGCCGTGATATTAAAAGTTGATGAGATGATTTAATGGTGATTATATTGTTTTCTAAGTGTATGTATAAGAAAATAAAATGATGGTGATGATAGTAATAGCAAAAACAATAGTTATTTATTGAAACGGAAGTGAAAGAATAAAAAAAATGTAAATGATTTTGAAGCTCATCCATCAACGCGACTGGAAAAAGCGTTAGCGAAGCGGCCTAGTATTATAAAATATAATGTATGAATTCAACGCTAGGGCAGGAGTAAGACATGAATTGAGAGATGCGAAAGTTTGAACTAGGAAACAATCCGTCATGGTAAATCACTGTACACTTCTATTGCCCCAGGCCATGCTCGGTAGCTAACAAGCCCCATCAGGAAGACATAAACATAATGAACGCAACGCTATTTAGCAACTATAATTGCACACTCAACATAGCTGAGAACCCTGCATGTTATACCGTAACATCAATCAATCCTTACACATACGAGTTTTCGTTTTGTTCTTACTTGAAACTTGCCTAATTTGCTAATAATTCTAAAGAATTCCCCAACACAGTTAATTCAACCTTCTCATTAACTGTTTAAAAGTTTCATTAGTAGCGTAGCGTACGTGACAAAAATCTCAACTCCGATAATTACATCTTAGGTGTTTACAACGAGCAGATATGCAAGATGTTGATAAATTAGCCACTTTCTTTCTAGCTATCACACTCTACTATCTGTCTAGTGACTTTCTATTAGTGTACAACATCTTGGCTAGAACCAGTAGGGGTTTATGACGCCCTCGCAGTCGACGCTACCGCACCTTGCGAGGAGTCAAGGAACTACGAGCGACGGCGCGCATTCTAGCGGGCAAAAACAGCGCCTGGCGCGCAAAATGTTCTTTAACGTGGGAAATGAAATGAGCCTGTTATACCGTGTCTGATATCGTCTCGTTCGCTTTTGTTCTTGAAGATGTTACTCAAAGTGTGACGCAAGGCCTCAGGGGGTAACTTTGGGATACCCACAGGGGGTAATTTAGAACGAAAGAAAAGAATAATTCACATTTTTAGTTTTGTCCAACAAAATTCTACGGACAGGCATCCATTGTGTTAAAGCCTTAAATTATTCCTTTAAATCAGTAATTAAAGTTTCGTAATTACATCGAGAAGCCCACGAACACAAGATTCGAGATATTCGCCGGGGGGTAATTTAGTATGTGAAAAATAATAATTCGATTATTTTAGTTTTGTTCAACAAAACAGTAACACGGGCGTCCTTTGTTTTAAATCCCTCATTACCTCTAAATAATTTGTTGTAATTATCAAATTATATATCGAAAATTACAATTATTTCAGTTAAATTAGGTATTAAAGTATTTTTGTTTTATGAGGCCTACACACCAGTTAATTAAGACGTAATTTAAATTGTTTTAAATTACAAAACTGAAATGTAAAAGAAGTATACAATATGGAAGTCTGAAAATCAGAATCATATAACAACGACTAATTAACACGATCAAAGTTGAAATGCGTCTTATTATTAGTTGAAATAATGATAATGATTAATTAATAACAAGAACTTACAATTTAAATTAAAGTACTTATACACAAGCAGTTATATCTCAATGGTTATATTATGCCGTTGCAATGATTATTCGGTAGTCGAGCCTTTAACCTTGTCCTGGACTTTCAGTAGCAGATCACACGTTAAATAAATAAGTAAATAAATAAATGCATTCATGTACTTTCTTGGCCGAGTTTGACTGTAAAAGCTGAATCCCATACAGAAAGTAAATTTGTATTTAGAGTAATAATAAAATAACTTCCATCGAAGGATATTCGTGAGTTTCTACATTATTTGTATCCCTTGAACTAAGAGGTTATATCGTGTTCCCTATTCCTTACTGTACGCAGTGAAGGTATATAAGCAAGCCAACCGTCAACTAGAGATAGCTTGAGTTTACTTAATAGGTTTTATCACATTTTCTTATCGTTTTTGTCGTGTTGCGAGCTCAACTTTCTAGTGCATGCCAGAGACGGCGAGTAAGGTGCACAAACTGAAAGTACGTCCTGTTCTGTATTGTAACTCACGATGTGTTTAGATGAGTATAAAAGTGGGAAGACAAATTGCAACAGGTATTATCTTGTTTGCAACTAAGAGGCGATCAACAGTTGTAATAAATTATGCGATTAGAAGCGTCATGTATAGAGAGGTCATTGCTTAACTGTTTATAGGTTTGGGTTTGTATTCAGTCTTTCTACCCTACTATCTAACCTAGGTCAGGATATAGTTTTTGGTTTATTTGGATTAAGGACGCGTCAACCGTTAGGTCATAATGTACCACTATAGCCTAGGGGATATGGGGAGGAGGGGGCCCATGAAGGTCAGAACCAGCCACTGGTAAGGGGAGGAAGGGGGGTTTCTCACGTCGCGGTCGTCGTCTTTATCGTCGTTCGTTGTGTCATTGTCATCGTCGTTGGGGAGGTCGTCAAGGGAAGGAGGAGGTGTCCTCGACGACGATTGCCAGAGCTCGCCTCTAGTTTCGGGGAGTAATATACTCCCCTCTTACTAGCTGATGTTTGCGAGGTGGACTTTTTCTCTTAAATCGTCTTTTACGATGAGCAGAGCCATGCTCTGGGCCTATTCTACACCGGGCCCAGACGGGGGCAGATCAGGATATAAAGCCCCGTCATTTCAAAACAGAAGAGGCTAAGCTATTAACTCGCATCACTATAATTAGGGAGGTTTCTAAATAATTATTCGCACCTCTAAAATATATCCTCACTGGAGGTTTTAATCATCCCTTCAACCGTCCTTCATATACCTTCAAGCACAACCCCTCAGACAAACGTCTGTTTGGGATTGTTTATGGATATTGTAGATTTTTACTAATAACATTTTCGTTATAGCACGATTATATATATATATATAATATATATAGCATGACAACAACACAGTAGTAAACTAGGCCAACTTTAACTATATGAAAAATTAGTTATTTTAATAAACTACCAAAAGAAATAAAAAATAATTACATCTATTGATAATTTCAAACTAAAGTAAAAAATTTCTTATTAGAAAAGGCTTATATTCTTTAAATGATTATTTAATTGATAATATCAAATAGAACAAAATATCAAATTCTGAATCTTCATCATAATATTTTCCAAATTTATTAATGAAACAAACAATGTATAAAGATAGTAGGACTGTTTTTTTGTATTTAGAATGTGTAATTTTGTATTGTAATTAATTAATTATTATTATAAGGCCTATTTTTATTTTTCAATATTAGGCTTTATTATGTATCGTTTGCAGTATAGAATGTAGTATGTGTAGTTTTGCCCATTACGTATGGTTTTGTACTCCACAAAACGCAGTCTAATTTAATATTTGTTTCCATGTATTAATCTATGGCTATAATAAAGAACATGAACATGAACATGAACATTATAAAGCTATGATAAGTAAATCATTTTTGCAAACAGTCCGAATCCTTGGGTATGATTGCTTCATTTTATAACTTTTTGCTTTATTTCGCTATTTTTTTGCGCTTTATGAGTTTTAAGAAGCAATACTGCGGATTTAGTTTGATAAAAGTAATTATATAATAAATAATTGGAAGTTAGTATATAATTAATTTTAATTAGCTGTTACAAGAAACATTATCAAACTATTAAAGTGAAACCAAACGTAATATGTTTTTGCTATCATACATTTATCTATCATATTATGTCAAGTTCATGATCAGAAGTCGATATAAAAAATGAAACATAATTATTTTGATTTTTTTTTTTAAATGCAATGAAAAGGGATTCCCGTTTAATTGGTGTGCAATTTCTGTAGTGATAGATTTATATTGGAATAATTAAGATAAAATGAATTCTTAGAATTTCTTATTATATAGTCTAGATCTTTACCAAGTCAGTATGTATGATATTCTACTTGTGATGTAAAAAAATTATTTGCTTTGATAGATTTTGCCATTTTTTACATTTTAACTGTCTTCTCTTGTTCTATACCGGAAATATGAAGTGTCATTACTTAACTTTCTTCTAGAGACACAAGAAACAAATGTTGATCGTAACTCGTAACTTACTGTCGTAGTCTAAAGTCTAAACCTACCATTACGTCCACCTACCTGGGTCTATTGTCTCTGGTGACGACATATCTTGTATAAGGAGTGCATATATTGTGGGTCGCTGTAACACAGGGTTGTCTAACCTCTACCAGACTGTCACGTCATATAGGACAAACAACTGGGCGATCTTAGCACACTTTACGACAACTAAACCAAATCCAACCGCTGTAAATGTGTACTATTCTAAAAACCAAGCTGTAACGTTGTTAAAACATAATGTTGTTTTAGTTTTGCTTAACTCCATTTCATATTGTTGTTTATTAGGTTTAAGTGCGCGTCAACCGTTAGGTAATATTGCGCCTCCTGTGATAACGTAGTTTATTAGTTAGTTTATAACTATATATTTTTTCAAAAGGGAAGGAACGTAAGGGGAGACGCGGGGTGGACATGCTTGTGCTGGTCAGAACTAGCCACAAGCAATTTCATGCGTACAATACAATGGGTTCAATAATAAATTAATATAGTCAAATCGTAATTTTTTAAAGTCAAATATAATATAATAATTCGTTAATGTATATTAATTTGCTTAAACGTATGGCGTATCATACGAAAGTATATTGTAGTTACAAGATAATCTGTATTAAATGATCAGAAACGTTGTGCTCACCAAACCGTCTTACAGATTGTAATTGCTTTTCATATTTTTCTCCCTAAAATTGATTGTTTAATGTTTATTTGTTATACTTCAACGAAGTTATTAGTGTCTCGTTTGATAAATTAAGAAGTTAAAGAGTCTGATATCCTTGTTTGTCATTTTAATATTTAATTTGCGCTACTTATCGAGATAAACGATTCATAAAACAAAAGTTTCAGTAAACCGAAATGTAATTATATGTACAGTGAAACAGAAGTGACAATAGGCGAGGATGATATTGCCAGAATTTATATGACTGACAATTTAAACGACTGACAATCTAGACTGAATTTATGCTCACTTTCAAGTGTCGTTATAAAAAGTTTATTTTTTAAATTAAGGGCGCGTCAATTGCCAAGGGGAGGAGAGTCCCATGTAGTCAGAACAGATCCAGCCACGGGAAGGGGGAGGAAAAAGGGGTGTTCTCACGTTGCGGTCGTCTTCATCGTCTTTGTCATCGTTCGTGGTGTCATTGAGCTCGAGTCGAGGCAAGTTTCGGGAAAGAACATAGGGCTATACTTACTTCCTTACATACTAGCTGATGTTTACGAGATGGACTTTTTCTCTGGAATCGCCTGTTACGATAAGCATGCTCTGGGCCAATAATTGTATCAACTACATAACTTCACATATTCCACATTTAATATATGTTTGATGTTCGACCTACTCATATTCATACTCATTTTTTCTTCGTGTTGTAAACAATCAATTTCTCCAACTCAACGACGACGTGAGAAACTAGGGCGCTTCAAACGGTAAGGTTATATTGCACCGCCTGTGATATTGTGTGTGTAGACGATTATATTGTTAGTTTAAAAAAATTAAATTAAATTATGGATATGATGGAAAAAGTAAACGAATATTATTTATTTGAATGACAATTTACATATGATTGATGTGAATTACATTTTGTTACAATTGGTAACCATTAATAAATCAGTATTAATAAACTGAAACAAAATTTTCAGCGAGTGATATTTTGATCATATATTTTTCGTCGCTGTTTACTTACTTTACACTTTTTAATCATATTGACGGCTATAAGTTTCTATCGTAATAAAGAAACCCAGGTCATAACCAGTATTTTACCTCTGACCTTCTGAAAACTGGAATCAGGAATTAACCCTCACGACCAACGACGCGTTGAGGTACAAGAAGCTTTGTCAACAAGGTTAGTAAGCTCAGAGGGCGGGAGGGAAGTCATGCAACCTGTTAGCCGCAGAGCTACCGTGGTGGTAATCGAATTGCCGTGAAATGAGCGTTTCTTACAAGGTACTACCTCGCAAAACGTAACCAAGTTTACCACAAAAGCCGTCACCTACAGGATATTCAATTATCGACTGTTGTACTTTGTAAGAATTGCCTTCTTGAGTGACATTTAGTGGGTACTGCCCTCTGTACGCTTGCTGTTGTACTGTCCCGCCCATGTAATGTGACTCAGGTGCGGGCTTTGTTCAGAAGCAATGCATCCACTGAAGTTTGTCTTAAAATGCGGTTAGGGTTTGGTTTTTGTCATGGTGTTTTGGTTTTTGTCATGTACAAGATCCGTATTGCTGAAAACCACATCCTATTCTATAATAATTGGAGAATTACGTGATGAAAGTAACAAAAAAAGTGCAATTGGTTTGATTTACGTTTTAACATTTTATAATGTGATGAAATTTTTTTGACAAGAGTATACCATCACATTTGTGTATGGAAAAATGTAAAAAACGGATCGATTAATTACCATGTATTACCTTGCAAACAAGTACCAAACTAAGGAAAGTGTTTGAGATGTGAAAACAGCATCAGTGCCTAGTCGTTTCTTCCAGGACTTCTTCAAAAATTTGTTATGTACCTGTTTCAATAATCGAAAAACATAACACTTTCAAATCCTCACGACTTCAATTATTATTTTACAAACTCATTGATATAAAAACTGCAGTTATAGTTAAGTTTTGAGGTTTATTCTTAAAAGCTAATCCCTATTATGGTCACTCAATAATAGTTGGTCATACTCCAATATATTGCTTTCCTCTCATGATAGCATTACAACAAATTAATTTCAAAAAAATTGTTATTATAATCTGCAACGATGGTAGATTTGTGAGGCCTACATGCAATGCGTGTGTGTGAGAGACCGTTTATATTACTAGCAGTGGCGTAACTAGATGATGAAGGGCCCCGGTGCAAATACAAATTAATGGGCCCCCCCTGCATCAGATTTTTAAATTTATGACATTCACTGCGGTGACCTACCTCGTTGAACCGGTACTAAAATACGTGTAAAATATTCAAACCTGAGAAAAATTGAAAGTACTGACTTACCAATGGAATCAGGAACAGCGTTACTTCAGATTTTTTCGTCTCGCCTTTTGCTCTGCAAACATATCGATGGTTTTGCTGAAATCTATTTTCCGAGCTCTCTCTTGTTCAATATATAAGATTGATAATCCGGTTAGTCTTTCTTGACCCATAGTGCTTCGAAGGTACGACTTGATCAGTTTTAGTTTAGAAAAAGACCTCTCAGCACTTGCCGCCGTCACTGGCAACGTAAGAAACATAATCATCGACTGTCACATTAATGTTTACTGTATCGCAAACCGTTATACTTTGTGAATCGTTTTCGGAGGTAATTACATTTGTGGAGCTATCACTCGTAGTAGCATCTGCATAATACTTGGAAACAAAAAAAGAATTAATTTTAGTAAGCTTAGACACTTTCATGTCTTCTTCCCGTTTTACTTTACGTTTTTGAGCGCCAATTGGTCGTTTTAGTTTATTAGACATTGTCACACGCTAAACGGCACCTAACAAACACTATTTGTTCTACACGTTCGCGCACAAGCACTGAAAATCTCGGCGTTTGTTTCGTTACCAACTGAGGTAAAATTTAAAACGCACAGGGGGTCAGTGTTGCAGAAAATGTAATTTGGGCCTACCCATACTCGCTTGATTCTTATTGGCTGAAACAAATTTCCCCCAAAGTTTTACCCAAATCAATTTTTAGCAATAAATTGAAAAAATATTCTTATTTGGGAAAGGGACGAACCCAAAATGTATTCCTATTTCCCAAAAAAAAGGGTTATTTCTGCACGCTCCAAAATAGAAAGGGGCCCCCTAAACACTTCCCCTTTGAAATTTAATTTCGTAAGGGGCTGTTTTCAAGCATTACGTTTGAAGGCTTTCTTGGGATTGAAAGAAAGGGAAAAGAGTGAATAAACACGGAGAATTTTTAAATTTGTAACCCGGGGCTACTGGCCCAGTTTGCACCCTTGGGGGCCCCCCCCACCGTGGGGCCCCGGTGAAACGCACCCTTGCACCACCATATTTACCCATGTTTTCTGGGTTTTTGACGCGCTTTTTCTTCTTGCAAACTACGGTTTTGAGCTTAAATAAAATTTCCCAAAACCTCCTTCTACCCCCTTTCCCGACCTGCGCCCCCAACTCGCGTGTCCCAAAGTATACACAGGGTCTGTAAGTGTGTGTTTTTTTTTTGTTGTGGGTAGTAACAAAGAAATAAAAAAACAGTTTGTGTTTGTATCTTCTTTTGCTATGAAAATATTAACAACTTCTTTTTAGGGGTCACACTAAACCCTTTGGGGTTTTCTTCAGGCGCCGTCGGGGAGATAACGGAACATCGTTTTTTCGTCTTTAGCGGTTGGAAAAAGAAATTTTCAGGCTCTCAAAACGTTAAATTAGTTGGGGGTGAAAACAAGGTTGTAGAATCTAGGAGCACGTTTTTGGGCGGGGGCAGCATTCGAAAGAGTCAAATATGAGGGGGGGGGGGGGGGAAGGTCGAGCCCAATTTTTTGCACTTCCAAAATTTTCCTGTTTTAATTTAAAGGGACGTAACAGATTAGAAATCAAAAGTACAGCTAAGAAGTCGGCATTTTTTTAAAAAGACTTTTCGGCTGAATAGTATACAATAAGTGTATGCGCTGGTGGATATCGTATAACTTTAAATCAAATTATAAACATTTTCCCTGGGCTTTTTCCAACGACGACTGAGAAACTAGGGCGCTTCAACCCGGTTTGGTCTTGCGCCCCTGTTTTTTATGACAATTGTTAATTTAGTTTAATGGGTTTTGATTATTATTTTTTTTATTTTATAATTACAATTAAATTTTTACATTATTTTATTATTATTATTATTATTATTATTTTTATTATTATTATTTATTATTATTTTGGTACAAACGCCCCTGCCCGGCGGACTTTTCCTTGCCCCCCGCCTTTTGGGGCTGCATTAGATTTGATAGCAATTCGTGTGGTAAGTCAGCGTGAATTGCCTAGTGATGGGGATTAGTTCTTCATGGGGTGTTCGAAGAATTTCATTTCAAAGACTGTTCGGGGGTTTTTAAAAAGTGCGACGTTTAAAATTCTAATCCAAGAAAGTAAATCGCTGTGGCGTTTTTGTCCCAAATTCGGAAAGAAAGAAAAACAGTGAAGCGGAAAAGGGCGTTTTCACTACAAACCGTTTTGAAAGTTGTTTTTTGAACTGCGAATGAAACAAAGAAATTAAAATGAACTATTTTCTTTGAGGGTCCCCTTTAAAAAAAAAATTATTGAAAAATGATCTGGGAATTCAAAACTTAGTTGAAAAGTGCTGTCAAGGAAAAAGATTATAGAGGGAAAAGCCGAGCAGGTAAAGATCTTGATCATACGGGAAAACAAAAAAAATTGAGATTTTAAATGTGATAGAATGTGCAACGAAAAAATAGAAACCATTTGAGGCATTGCGGATAAATTAAAAGTAAGCTAGAAGGCTATGACATCGAGTGGTCCCCTCGAGTGCCAGCCAGAAAAAAAAGATTACCCTTCCAAAGTTGTGTTCAATTTACTTCGGGAAAAACGCGACGAGATATTCAGCCCGGCGACTTTCCCCCAAAAAACAGCGACGTCATTCAGGGAGTACCAAAAGAAAAAGGCTTGAATATTTTTATTAACGAACCTTTCTCCCTTTTTCCCCCAATTTATTTTGGCAGGTCAGCAGAAGGCAAAGGTTGTTTTGGGCAAATTTTTCTGGTTCCGACGAGGGATAATTTGTGCGCGAAAAGACTAGCAGCCAAGGGTTTTGGTCAAAATAAAGAAGCGGGGGCCCTTGATCAAAAAAGAAAACCGGCGTAAAATCTTTTTGGACTTATGGTCTAAAGCGATCTTAAAGGGGGGTTTTGGGAAACATTTTAAACCTACGGCAGTCTGGACGTTTTGGTCCCCAAAAAAAAATTTTTAAAGGTAAAATTTGTTTTCCATTTAAAAATATTAATCTATAAAAAAAATTTGGGGACAAAATTTACTGTAGTATTCCCCCCCCCCCGATAAATAAATTCCATATTTTAGTCTTAAGGGGAATTTAGTTTTTTAGAAGAAAGCTCAGTGTATAAAAATAGAGGGTTATAATCGTTTTTGAAAACAAACGATTTGTAACAGGGGGGGTGGCTAATACATTTTTTTAGAAAAACTGTGGGTTTTGGGACATAGAAGATGAAATTATTTCAATTTTTGAAGGGATCGGGGGTTTTAACCTAAATTATGGGAGCGGGAAGGGTTATATCACGGGTTATGTGTATTAGCCTCCTGATTACAATACAAAAAAAGGGAGTTTATTAACGAAATAGAAAACTATTGGTTTAAAAAAAAAAATAAACATTGCAATATTTTGGGTGATTCAAATATTGATTTTACTCGATCATAATGATGTCAGAGTTCAGTTGTATCAAGCGTTTTTAGAAAACAGGGGGTTTGTCCCGTGTGTCACGCTCAACGCGAGAGGAAATATTTAATAATGGGCTTAGCAGTACCTGTATAGACCATGTTTACATCCGGGGTATTGCCCTAGATGTAAAAAACAGGGGTTTACAACAAAGTTTGGGGCGATCATTATATAAATATTTTCCCCCCCATCCACAGGAATTGCCCTTGTTCATAAAAATCCAATAAACGAACCATTTGCGAAAAAATGTAAAAAACGAACTAAATTAGGGGAAAGTTTTTTAAAACGAAATAAAATGGGTTTTTTTAAATTTCGCCAAGAAGGTTTTTCCCTTATACGAATCAATCCAGAGCAATTTTAAAATGCCTACGATGGGGCTTCAAATTTTTTAAGAGTCGAAATTTTAAAAGAAGAGTGAAAAAAAGTGGGGATGACGAAAGATTTATTAAAATCAGTAAAGGAAAGAGATCGCGCTTTTAAAAGGGGGGAAAAAAATGTCCGCAATTCATGTATTTAAAAATGAATAAGGAGAGATTATAAAAAAGGTTAAGAAATAGAACAAAAAAAAATAAAACGATGGTAAAGGGGACTTACTAGTACATCCCTTTAAAACGGGTAAAGACTGGGGAAAAAAAAAGTGGAAAATATAAAGAAATTATGGGTGGGAAAAGGAAAGATACAGTTGAGGAATTTATAAAAAAATTTTTTAGGTAGACTGAAAAATTTCCAAACATTGCAAATTAATTTTGAAAATCCTTTTTGTAGATAAAAATTGAAAAAATTGTTCCCCTTTGGCGCCCTTAAAGTGTGTCGATAACAATATGGGGAAGAAAATTGCATACAAAGCAACAATTACAGTCGATATACGTGCCTCCTTTTTTAGCGCCCGGAGTCAAAAAAATAATTTTAAAAATTTAATATTAAAAAAAAGGCAGGTTTTTACGGAATTAGATTAAAGGGGTTTTGGGCCAAAATATAGTTGATAGATCATTTCCGTTATTCCCCTATTTTTTAAACCCTACCCTTGAAGGGGGGCTTTATTCCAAAACGTTAAAAAACTCTTTTTATCGGGCCAAATTTTTTAAAAAAAGGGGGGACCATTTGAAATATGTAAATTTAAAGGGCCCAATTCCCATTAGGGGGTGGGCATTAAAAAAATACTTGAAAGAAAATTTGGAAAATTGTTTTAAATAATTACATGACAAAATTTTAAAAAATAAAAAACGAAAAACCAATAGGGATTTAAAAAGAGGAAAAAGTACAGTAGACCTTTTTTGGAAACCCTTTTCTGACCTAGGTTTAAAACTAAGCTAGAAAAAATTTTAAATTTTATGTATGTTTATCGATTATAAAAAAAAATTTGACACCCTTGATTTTAATAACTTTCTAGATGCGTTTGGGGAAAATATTGGGGGTTTGAGGGGAAATTTTTAAATTTTTAAAAATTATTTAAACGAACAGGGAAAATTAATTTTAAGAATGGCAAAAGGGAAAAGTGGAAACCAAAAATTATGTAGCAGTGGCGTACCCCCAAAGGGTCCCATTTTTGGGGCCTCAACTTTACTTAAATAATGTAAAAAATTATGGTTAAAATATATTATTAAGTGCATTGCTTTTGCTACCTATGACTTTGCTTTAGTGTTTTATTTCCCTAAAAACGTAAAAATTGCAGAAAAGGGAAAATTGCAAAATGATTTTTTAAAATTTTCTTTAGGTGGAAAAAATAAGTTAAAGGCCCCAATCGGGGGGGGGGGGAAATATTGAAAAAAAAAAAAGATTTTGCACATTTTTATGCCCCCTAAACGCGGGTCGAAATACTAAAAATTTAATGTTTTGCCCACAATTTTTAAAAGTTCCTCTAAACCGGGTAAAATTTATCCCGGATTTTCGTGTGGTAACATCAATTTCAACTGTTTACAGCCATCCCTATTTGGGGTTGGGGGATCGTAGTAAATTTAGTTGGAATATACAAGCTGAGAAAAAATGAAACGCTTAAAAGGGCATGCCTTACCCAAATATGGGAGTTAAAAATATTTTTCCCTTTAAATATGTAAAATGGTTTATATAGCCCTTGCAGGTCGGGTTTTTTCTTACGGTCCGTTAAATTTGGGGGAAAAGCTTCGTTACACAGCTAAATAGCATAATCTCTATTCCCAAAATAAAATAATGAAAATGAAACACTTTTTAAAATTTAAATTTTAAACACTTTGAATGTTATAGACTAAAAAAAAATTTTTTCCTTTACAAAAAATTTTTCACATATAAAATTTTTTTGAAAAAATTTTTTTTTTAAAACTCACAAAAAAATATAAACCACACTACTTCACTCGCCCCCAAAAACCCTTTGGAAAATATACCAGTTTCCACGGGTTTTCAAATAAGGATGGTAAAAGAACACTTAGAAAACTAATAAAACCCTTTCTTTTTTTAAAAGTATTCCAAAAAACATCAGAGATCTTTGGGACATTTTTGAAATCAAAGAGAGCTAAAAGGGATTTTTATTTCAAAATGCAAAAGAGTTTAGGGTTGTTTGGTTTTTTGTTATATTAAAATTTTTCATAAAATTTTTAAAGTACATGGATTAGCACTATAATTTTTCACTGTTTATATCTTTTTCTATTTAATGTTTATTTCCCCTGTTTATCTGCAAAATGTTGCCCTTTACAAAAAAAGTTTTTGGGTAGTATAAATTTTTTAAATTTTCACATTAATTAATTGTTTTTTCTACTATTTTAAACTTTTTATTTTAGGTTTTTGTATTTTTTTTTTTATTTTTTTTTTTTTTTACACGCGGGGTTTATTCAATGCTACTGATATTTCTTTTTACTTTTTACTTTTTTATTGTTTTTTGCATCTTTGAAATTTTGAAAAAATTGGGAAATTTGTTAAAAATCATTATTTCAAAAAGGGAGATTTTCCCTTTTAAAGTAACATGTTCCCCCCAGTTAAACTGTCCTGTGCAGCTTTGGATGGCCGAAATTGTTTGATAGAAAAAGTATAAAAAGATATGTATTTTAAATAAAAAAAAAAAAAAAAAAAAAATTATATTATTTTTATTATTTTTATTATTATTATTATTATTTTTTTTTTATTATTATTATGATTATGATTATTATTATGATGATGTTTATATTATTATTATTATTTTATTATTTTTATTTTATTTTTATTATATTATTTTTAAAGTTTTCTAAGGTATAAGAAACAAAAAAAATAATGATGACGAAAGTAATAGCAAAACAAAATTTTATGTAGGGAATTAAGGAATGGTATAAATTTAAATTTAAAGTTTTTTAAAATAGTTTACTTTGGATGAAAATTTGGAAAGTTTTTTCCGTTATAAATTGATAAAGTTCTTCAATGATTGGGGAGGTCAAAAATTGCATGCCAAGGCTTAATATTTGGTACATTCTGCTAGATTAGTAGGGTTTTAAAGGTACATCAATGTGTCACATATGGGAATAACCTTTTTTGGTAGAGATATCCGTGTGTTAGGCTGTGTGCCCCCTTTTACAAGTTAGACAATACCACCTTCTTTTACTAGAGTCGAGACAGGTGGACAAATTTTTTAGTCAATGGGGGCATCCACACGAAATTTGTTTTTTTGCAACACACCCCAAGATGCTTGTCGCAAATCCAAAAATCTTTTTTTAAATCCCTCTTGACATCTGAGGGGAACTAATTGAAATCAACGTCGCACGCGGGGAAGTTTCCTTAGCAGCCCTTTCAGCGTTTCTTTCCTCTAGCCCACGTGTCCGGTATCCCAAAACTCTATTATTAACCCTTAGAGGTTTTTTTCTAAATAGAATTGGATGTCTTGTACCAAATGATGATTAATACGAGTTCTATAGCTTGAAAAATTAAACTTCTGAACACAAAAGGGTATTCTCCACAACGAAACGTAGAATGTTTTAAGAGCTTCACGGAGGGCGAATACTCTGCAGTGAAAACGAACACACGTCGTTTACCCTGAAACGTTCATTTAAGGGTGGAGCAATAAAGGCATTTCCCAAACCTTGTTGTCAATTTTGGAGCCATCTGTAATACCAAAAGAAAACCTTTGATGTTCATGGCAAATCTCTCAAATTTTAATTTTTAAAATACACTACGAAGTAGGGGTTTTTTCCCCCCCCCCAAAAGGTCAAATATAATTCGGTTTCTGTGTAAACCAGGGCGGGTTTTGCTAAATACAAAATTAAAAAACTTTTGGCAGATAAAATTCTATAAGATTAAAAAAAATTTACATTTTAAACCCCGTTGGAAGAGATGCCTTGGGTTTGTTTATAAAAGGTCTGACATAAAACATATGTGTGTTAAAACATTCCATTTGCTGGATGGTTGGGCATAGCTTTTTTTCATTACATACGTACCCTAAAGGGGTTTCTCCGTTTCCCAAGGAGGACACACCTGACTCGGCATAAAAGCTGACTCCCGGGGCTTTTTTTCGAAATGCACCAAGACAATCGAAGACAACTGGGGACGTGTCTAGGTTTAAAGGGGTTGTGTTACTTGCTGAAGGTATACGAAAATCCATAGTCATCTTGGAGCAAACTAGAGATCCGTAGTTTCCAACATGCAAGTCCTTTTCTGCCCCCCACATGTATTACTGAGAACTTTCAATAAGTTGATTTCAACATGCATTTTTTGCGTAACTCAACAAAGTGGCTTTCCAAATTTGCTTTTTGTCAAAAACCATGCCGAGAAACGGCATTTTTTTTGAATAGAAGTTTTAAAATTGTTAAAAGATAGTTTTGGGGCATTTTTGGTTTTCCCTTTAAACGGCAAAAGTAATGCACTGAGTTTTTTCGGGGGGTCGTGTCCCCCCCTTTCGGGGCCCTTCATTTTATTGTTCAATCCCATTGCACGGTCTTTTAGGTAATGAATTTTTTGATCTGAAGAAAATCCAGGGATCTACAAATAGGGACGACATTTGGGGTTTTGGGATACAAACCACTACACTGTTTATTCCAAAAGCAAACAGTATACCGACAAAACCGACCTTTGGTACACTTTTCCCGTGAGAACGAGTCGGACGTACATTTTTTTTTAAACCCCTTTGAAAAATTCATCTTTTTAAAAAATTTTCTAAAATTTTTTCCATGTGCCCCCTTTAAAACCCACCTGAATCTGTTAAGTATTTATACCTCCCTGTTGTGGTATGTTTTTTAATGTCAAAAAGCACCCCAAAGACATGTTGTTTTGCAAAAAAACCCCTTTTTGAATAAACGTCTCTAATCGAACCAAGTGGTCGATGGGAAAGACGTTAGAAATCCACATTGGACGTTTTGCCCAAAAACCCGTGTCTCCACATCCACTTAGGGTTTTTTTTATCTCTTTTGAAAATTTTTTCAAAAAACAACTTTCAAAAAATAGGGCGATTGAAGTCGGCTTCGACTTATTTTTGTATGTTTAAAAATGGATTTAAAATGGCACTACGCCAACTATCGGGAAATATGTCAGACAACCACA
The DNA here is from genome assembly GCA_024449915.1 of Sweltsa coloradensis. Classification (NCBI taxonomy): domain Eukaryota; kingdom Metazoa; phylum Arthropoda; class Insecta; order Plecoptera; family Chloroperlidae; genus Sweltsa; species Sweltsa coloradensis. The sequence goes on along the minus strand of JAMZAV010008002.1, from coordinate 3,710 downwards.
ATATTAAAAAATTGGGCAGAATCAACTTTTGGTACATATCGTTATGTTTTTGAATAATACCTTACCTTAAAATCACCCCCAAAATTACGTGGTTGTGTTTCAATGAAAAAAAATATTTAAACATATTTGCAAAAGTTAATTTATTTTTATTTATTGAAATATTGTTTGTAGGGGTAAGGTCATGTAAAAAACAAGTAACCCCTGTTGTAATACAAAATCCAGCACAACTAATTAAAGGTAGGGCCCATAAGAAAACAACCTCAAAAAATAGCGCACATATGGATTTTGAGTCAATCGATGGGGTTTTAGAAAATTTTTGGGTAAAGGGGGCCCTCAACCGTTAGGAATAATGTGCCACTTACTCTAGGGGTACGGGAGGAAATCCCATGCTGTTTTTTGTTTATTTGGGTTTTAAGGAGCTCAAACCCTTAGGTCATAAAGACACTCTAGCCCAAGGGGGGGGGGGGGGGGAGGGGCCCCCTGCGGGCAGAACCCGCCACGGGTAAGGGAGGAAGGGGGGTTTTTCCGTCGCGGTCGTCATCGTTTTTGTCATCGTTCGTTGTGTCATTGTCATCGTCGCCGGGGGTCGTAAAGGGAAAGGGGGGCAAGGTCCCGGACGACGATTGCCAGAGCTCGCCTCTAGGACTCCCCTTACTAGCTGATGTTTGCGATTTGGACTTTTTCTCTTAAATCGCCTTTTACGATTAGCAGAGCCATGCTCGGGGCCCAATTCTACCCGGGCCCAGACGGTGGCATGGTCGTCGTCATCGAGGGGGGGGGGTCGTCAAGGGTATAGGAGGAGGAGGCCCCGACGACGACCGTCAGAGAGTAATATACTTCCCTACATAGTTCACCCCTAGGTGATGTTTGCGAGATTTCTTCATCTCTTTCCTCGCCTTTTACGATTAGCAGAGCCATGCTCTGGGCCAATTCTACCCCGGGCCCAGACGGGGGGAGGGGTTAGGCAAATAGATAGATAGATAGGATAGATAATCGTCTTTATTTTCCAGGCGGGATTAAGGCCAGCGTTCTTGAGAGAGAGACGTGAGAAACTAGGGCGCTTCAACCGTTAGGTCATATTGCGCCGCCTGTGAATGAAAGTAAATGAATGAGTTAATGCAGGTAGGGTTTGATGATTAGATTGTTTTCTAAGTGTATATATAAAAAATAAATTGATGATGATGAAGTAATAGCAAAAAAAAACGTGATGTATGTGAATGAAAAGAAAGAAAAGAAAGAAATGTGTATGATGTGAATTAAATTTTGTTAAATAGATTTACTATGGATGAAAAATTTAAAAAGTTTGTCGCCGTTATCATATGATAGAAGTTCTTCATATGATTGGGAGAGATAAAATTGCGTGCGCTAGGCATCATATTTGGTACATTCTGCTAGCATATGATGTACGGTTAAAAAGGGTAATCACATGTGTCACATATGGGATAACCTTTTCTCTGGTTAAGAGATATCCGTGTGTTAGGCGTGTGTGGCCTATACGAAGTAGAAAATACCCCCTCTTCCTCTACGTGAGAGTCGAGACGTAGGTGGATGAATTTTGGAAGGCGTACTTGAAGCGGGAGTGAGGCCGCCGGCTATATTCTTCTTCATATATTTTTTAATTTGTTTTAATGTAACTATATTCATGGGATACTTTCTCTCGCTCCATTTTCGTCAACTTCTGTTTTTTTTGTTGTTGTTACAAATGGTTATTAAAACCGTAATGTGGGAATAAGTATCAACAAACATCGCACTTGTTTTGGATGCGAGGGTACTTCGAACCATGTCTTTGAAGCGTCTTGTTTTTTTACGACCTAACGCCTCTTCCAGCCTGGATCTGACCGTATTTACGAGTGTTTGACATCTTCTGCGGCTTAGGAGGAATATAGCTATGTCTATTTATTTATTATCTTCAAGCTAGCACGTTCAGTGCAAGACAAAATGCGTCCGCCCACGCGCTGCAGTAGTAGCGTTGCGCGCGATTCTCTTGTTTGCTACGGTGATCTGAACCATTCCGAAGAGGAACGCAATTTTAAACGGTTTATTTTGTGGTTCATTGGGATTACGGACGCGTCAACCGTTAGGTCATAATGCACCCCTCTAACCTAAGGGGGGGGGGGCATGCTGGTCAGAACCAGCCACGGGTAAGGGGAGGAAAGGGGGTTCTCACGTTCGCGGTCGTCATTGTCTTTGTCATCGTTCGTGGTGTCATTGTCGTTTGCTCATCCATCTACGCAATAAAATTTTACTCTCTCTGGAGGTACGTTGTAATTAAATGTCCCCCCCATGTGAAATTCTGCATTTTTTATTTAGAAATTATTTTTGTTATTTTCTAAATTAAATTAAACACTAAAATATATCTGGAAATAATCTTAATTTTCATGCATGCCAGCAAACACTACTACAAATTAATATGGTATATTGCACACAGATTGGTGAAGTTTTCACTTGTGGATTGTTATTTGTTTCACATTGTCATATTCCACTTCTAGCAACATTGATTTAGCGCCGCTGAGCTTGGACCAACTCAAATGCTCGCACTCAGGTGTTGATGATTTCTGCTGAACGGTTGCTTATACCATTACCAAATTTTGCATGGATAGCCTAATATTATACTTTTATAAGAATATCCGCAATTGGTTGAAAACATTAAGCCTAAAAGATCCATTGCGAGACAAAAGTCCAAAACGTGAAAAAGGAAATCCAAAACATGGATTCCAATTCTGGAAATTTCCACCGAACCGTTTATCTTACGATAAAACCAAATTTACCTACTCGTTCACTTTGATTTAAACGTTGATATTCAGTATGCAAATTTTAGTTCCAATAATCTGCATGTACACTTGGAATAAATTCCCGAATTTGACCCAAAAAGGAGTGAATTTCGGTGATTTAACAAATTTGCAATTTCAAAATCAATGAATTAAATTATGAATACGCGTACTGGATGGCATAGATTTATTCTTCATTAAAGTTATTGTGAAATTTGAAAGCGGTGTTCGCTAACGCTTGACCTGATTCATGAGGTCGCGGTTTCGAATCAAAGTTGTGGGCCGGGAATCCTGACTGAAGTTTTTCCGAGAATTTCCTCAGTCGTTAATACGAATGCAAGGGATTGAGATCTCTTAAAAAGCCCTCGGAACTCCCCTTTACAAATGTTCTATTTTGCGCAACATACCTGGTTCACGTGAAGATGCCGAAGAAAACCTTACCAAACGTCGTGAGAAACTAGGGCGCTTCAACCGGTTAGGTCATAATATTGCTCCGCATCTGATATTGAAAGTTATTGAAATGAATTTCTCTTCTAGTGTGTTTGAGATTATATGTTTTTCTAAGTTTATAAAAAAAAAAGAAAATGCTGGTGATGATAGTAAAAAGCAAAAGAAAAATGATTATTTGAATTGAAATAAATAAAATTTTGTGTTTGAAGTGAATTAAATTTCTTTAAAGGGGCTATTAACTCAAAAAAATATTTTTTACCACATGATCTATAGCATACATAGTGTAGCATACTACTCTCAAATGTCAGTTTGAAAAATTATATCTTGTTCCTGTGATTTAACACGAATTTTTCAATTTTTTTGATCCAGAAATTTGCGAAAATTTGTGTTTTGAGAAATTTCTTAAATCGGCAAAACCTTTTTGCGGAAAAATTCTGTGTTTTGGAAATATTCAATCGCATATGTCCAAAAACAACCAATGCATTAACTATT
>JAMZAV010008001.1:0-29161 GCA_024449915.1 Sweltsa coloradensis | reverse complement strand
CCGCCAAAATTTGGTCCTGATTGACAGGATTGGGCCAGGGACAACCCGTTTTACTCAGCTGTAGGGAATGCTGTCGTGTACCATCATAGCCCTGATTGCGAGTATACCATCATACATATCTGAACGATGTTGAGAAAATCTTGAGGAATACCTAATCGTTTAAGTGTGCCCTGAATGTAAGCATGTGGCAAGTGAACCAAAAGCGTTTTGATAGATCAAGCCATGCCATGCAAATTTCTGAGTTTTTTGCGTCTGCAATCATCAATTGTTGTTTGAAGCACAAAGTTATGTTCCAAACAACCTTCAAATTCAAAGAACCTTTCTGCATAGGTGAAATTTAATATTATTTGAAGTGGCCCAAAAGGTCAATCTATCAGCAAGGATCCCAGCATACAGCTTCCCTAATGTTGGTCCTAGAGTTAGAGGTCTCCAATTCGATAAATCATCTTTATCTCCTTGTTTGTAAACTAACACGGTCCGGGATAGTTTCCATTCACTAGGGATTCGGCGTTCTTTTAAGCACACATTATAAATCGCAGCCACAATATCACCATCCTTATCAAATCGTCTGATATCGGCATATTTAATGTAGTCTGGGCCTGGTGCAGTATTTTTCATTTTTGATAATCGGTCTATCACTTCTTTTGATGTTATAGAGCGTGAAAATTGACTCATTATTGATAGTTATCCAGGATTAAGGTCGGGTACACATTCAGGAGGTTCCGTCCATATATATCCTTGGTCCTTAAACACGTTTCGGTAATATCCATCTATTTTCTCATTATCAATCTGACAAAATGGCGACTCACCTCCCATGATCGAACTAAATGCAGTCTTCTTTGACGACCGATACAACTTTTGAATTTTAGTTGCATCTTCTGTAACATTCAAGGTATCTTTGTCTATATGGTCTGAATAAACTGATTCATCGCCTTTGTGATAGCCATGTCTTCTACCTCTGTGTCGGTTACTATGTCTAGTAGCACGTCCGTGATTTCCAGCTCCTCCACGCATGTTCCCTCTAGTTCGTCTACCACGTCCCTTACTAAGTCCCCGTTGTACTTCTTTATTCTCTAACCCATTAGTTCTTCCACTTTTAAACTTAATAGGTTTTTTCATTTCATTTGACAATAATTTGAGAACATTTTCAATTCGTCCCATCCGATCGAATGTGCTCGCTCTATACGGTTAATCCAGACTGAACTGTCAATATGGTCTACGGTGCCAGGAGTTTGTAAACCCTTCAATGTTTTTGGAGTAGTATTCTCTAGAGGCAAGGTAGAGTTGCTATGGTTGACAATTGTCCGAGTTCCTCGAGGTAAGTGGTGCGACCTTCGTTTCTGTCGAGAGGGAGATAGTTCTGATGGCAAAACATTCTGATTATATGATGTATATTGATGATATAAAAATAATAATAGTAATAATAATAATAATAATAATAATAATAATAATAATAATAATAATAATAATAATAATAAAAATTATAATAATACAACTTTACATTTAACACGTCATTGTATGAGCTCCACGTATTTCATGTATGAAGAGATTTTTTATAAACAAGTGTCTGGAGCACCAATGGGCTCGCCTTTGTCACCTGTGGTAGCCAATCTTTTCATGCAACAATTTCAAGTTAAAGCTCTAGACACCGCTCCACTCAAACCTTGATGCTGGCTAAGATATATCAATGATGTGTTTGCTATATGGCAGCATGGTCGCGAGAATCTTGACGAGTTTCACAATCATCTAAATGGTATTCACAAAGATATTCAATTCACTATGGAGGTAGAAGAAGAAGGAAGACTTCCGTTCCTCGATGTTTTACTTATACAGAATCCGGATCACAGTCTAGGGCATACGGTCTTCAGAAAACCTACTCACACTAACAGATATTTAAATTCTAATTCACATCATCATCCAGCTCAGATCCGATCAGTAGCGTACACATTAGCTATACGTTCTCGCAGAATAGCTGATGCCGACCATGCTGAAGAAGAGTTTTGTATACTAGGAGATGGACTCAAGCAGAATGGTTTTCCAAAGAGAATCATTCAAAAGGCCCTCAGACGACAAACTAACTTGGAAAAGGTTGTAGGTGCAGAAAAAGAAGAACCACTTGCAACTGCATATTTGCCGTATGTTAAAGGAGTAACGGACAGAATAGGAAAAATTCTTGCCAAACAAAACATCAAGACAGTCTTTAACACCAACAGAAAGATAGGAGAGTTGTTAAGAAGTAGTAAGGACCACATCCACCTAGAAGGTAGTGGCGTGTATGAAATACCATGTGGGAATTGTGACAGATGCTATGTGGGTCAAACAGGAAAGAACATGTTTCAACGACAACAGGAACACAGGCTAGCTGTTGAGTACATGGACAGAACATCAGTCCTTGCTCAACACACTAAGGAAAGTGGCCATGTTATCGACTTTGCATGAAACCCATTGACACCGTTGAGGAGTTTCTTCCTAGAATGTTACGAGAAGCCATCGAGATAAATAAAAGAGCTCACAGTCTAAATAAACAGCAAGATAGCCTACGTTTATCGGTAACATGGAAACCTGCAATTATAGGGATCCATGTAAAATCACAAAGGCTAACTGTAAAACCTACAGACCAACAATCAACGCCTCAGTTAATACAAGCAGATGATCTACAAGTAAATGAATCGACGGTCAGAGTGACAAGATCCATGACGAAAAACGTAAAGACGGACATGTAGTGACTTTCTTGTTTCTTTGCAACGACAAGATTTGCAATGACTTTCTTTGAATGGTATTAATTCGTCATGTGTGCAGTGATTTCTTTTGTTGACTTTGTTGTTTTTTCTCTCCAGTTTAGTTCTGTATTTATCAATAGTGATGTAGTTTTCGTTTTTAATATTTAAAGTTGTATTGGCCCTGAAGATGATGGGTGAAATCTCATCGAAACGTTAACCCAATGAAAATATACGTAACATTGAAACCGAAAAACCGATTACTTTAATACATATCGGCCACGAAAACCTTAAAAAATATATATATATAGGTTTTAATTTTGCGATCACTTCCTCTCGTATACCAATGGAAAAAAATTATATGTGGAGTAGAACCGGCCATTTCGTCACTCCCCGACAAGCAGGCAGAAGATTTACGCCAAGACATAGTTAGGATTTTAAACAAAGCGAAACCACCCCGTTGTAACATTCCCGCCGGGGGAAATGACAGCTTTGAAATGTCTCAAAGATAATATTGATTTGACTTATTACCGCCGGACAAGGGAAATCCCAACGGTTGTTTTAAATTCAGCAGATTATAAAAGCAAGATGAGCGAACTTTTAGCCAACCCAGCTTATAAACCCCACCGCGCCGACCAAACCACATACTTGGAAAAAACTACTAAAGCGGTGATTAAATCGTCTGCAATTGACATTGAATCTCAAAAATATCTAATACCCCGCAAAAAATCATCAAAATGGCCAAAAATATATGGACTTCCTAAAATTCACAAAGATACCCTTAAGACCCATTGTGAGTGCCATTGGTTCGCCAACACAAGCGTTAGCGAAATACGTTGCTAAACGATTGCAACCCTACACGGAAGACGCAGGATCTTATATAAAAAATGCTTCGCACTTCATTGAATGTATAAAAAAGCTTCGGGTGCAATCGAATTATCTGATGGTGAGTTTTAAGTTTGACGTGGTCTCGCTATTCACACAAGTACCAGTAAAAGTCTCTCAAAATTATTCAAGACACGTATAACCCCCCTACCCACCTAATCACACTTGCAGAACACTGTTTGATGAACACTTATTTATGAAAAAAACAGATCTATAAACAATAGAGGGGGCACCGAGGGTTCACCCCTTTCACCTGTCATTGTTTACCTCTTTATGGTTGACTTGGAAGTCAAGGCTCTGAAGTCAGCCCCCCTGAAACCTCTAGTGTGGTACAGGTACATAGATGACATTTTTGCCGTATGGCAAAAACAGCAAGGAAAAATTTATACATTTTTTTCACCTTCCTCAACAGCCAACACCCAAACATACAGTTACCATGGAAAGTAGAGGAAATGACAGTCTGGCTTTCCTAGATGTTCTGTTAACGAAGCACGTAGACGGTACTCTCTAGGGCACACGGTTTACAGAAAGCCCACGTACACAAACAGGTATCTCAATGCTTCATCCCACCACCATCCATCACAGCAGTGTTGAATCCAGCTATCCCCCCCGGGAACTGTCATTCGCCCCCCCGGGAATAAATTGACTACATGCACTATATATTCCTTCATTTTTTAAATGTCACTTTGCACTTTGAAAGGGCACGAACATATTGCTTTGAAGGTTGTTAAGGTTTATGTTTGTAATTGTTATCAAATAGGCAGACCCTACGAAAAACGTGTGGGCAACTCACGAGGTCAAGAACTAGATTTTAAATGTTTTGGGCATTCGAAGGGTTGCGACTTCTGTTTTGGGGAAATTCCAAAATTTATCTTCTTTTGTTTGTTGGCTTGCAGTCGAACAGATGGAGTATGTTGGGTAAATGGTCAGTGACTTTTCGATGTGAAAACACTATTATCAGGTAACCAATGCGTAGGCATCCTGTAAAAGGAGGGGCAACGCAGTTTTCCTTGTAAAATTAGGCTAAACACTGATGCTTGCTTCCTATTAGTCGAATTTTTACAAAATCGTGCTGTGATTGGTAAAAAAATAACAGTTTTTCGCCCTGTTTGGAAAATATTGTATGTGTTTTCGTTGCTAAAATAACCGTTTTTTTAATCTAGCGGTTTGAAAGTTAAATCTAGCGGATATTTAGGATCTTTTAGCGTCCGCAAAACACAAAAACTACATTATTTCGATATATAGCTCAGACCACAACTTTCTTCTAAAACGCACCAAACGCTCTCCTAAAAACCTGATTTTCAAAATTTTCGCCTGCGGCGCTATTGTTGGGGGGCGCCCCCCAAGCCCCCCGTACTTTGTCCCTAAATAATACCCCCGGGATCTTCAATAGCCCCCCCGGGATGAAAAGTCTGAATTCAACACTGCATCACAGTTAGACGCGGTAGCTAAAACTTTGGCTACACGATCGAAAACGCTGGCTGACGAGTCTAACATACAACAAGAAACACGCATACTTCGCTAAGCTCTGCATTCCAACGGGTTTTCACACAGGTGTATAGATAAAGCGATGAGCCATGTCCCTAAGCCAAAAACTGCAGAGGATTTAGAGAAACCTCTATCCACAGCTTTCTTGCCCTACGTTAAGGGGACTACAGATCACATCGGCAGATTATTGAGAAAAGAAAATATAAGAACAGTTTTCAACACAGACAGAAAAATAAACTCGATGATAAGAAAAGTCAAAGAAAGCATTCCTTTTGAAACTCACGGAGTATACGAGATACCATGTGGAGAATGTGAATCGACATTATTTGTAGGTCAGACCGGTCGGAGAATATCGTCACGTTTAACACCGTTTAGCCGTCTCAAAGGGAGATAACACCTCGGCCTTATCACAACACGTCAAACAACGTGGACACACGATAGATTTTGACAGCTCTAAAGTGTTGGCGGGCATTGAATATCTTCACCCAAGAATAATTAGAGAAACGATTGAGATCGAAAAGGGACCAGAGAGTTTAAATAAACAAAATGATAGTCGTAGTCTTCCGTCATCGTGGATACCAGTTCTGCCTAAAAAAGAAACACGTGCCAGTGACAATCCAACAAGACAAACTAACCAACTACAACACGGGGAAACCGTTGCGTCACCGGGGGCGGTTGAAGATATATTTTCCGGACCCATCACGAGAAGCAGGAAGAGGAAACAAGATGACAACAATGACGCAACACAGCCAATCCAGTGCGTGCAAACTGACTGCGCGCGCACCCACAGAGAGGATGATAGTACAGTCCGTGCTCGCCCATCGGAGAGGAAGCAGAGAAGCAAGCCCGGTCCTGTCAAAAAAACCTGAAGATGCTGGAGGACATTCCGGCGAAACGTTGTTTTAAAAGGTATGAACCACCACCTAATAAACACTACACGTGGACGAAAACCCCAAAACCCGATACAACATCAGAATTGGTCTACGAAAACCTTCGTCATAACATATATATAACATATATAACATATATAACATATATAACATATATAACATATTTAACATACATAACATATATACATATATAACATATATAACATTATATATATATATAATTGAATGAATGAATTTATGACTAGAAGTCATACTGCAGCTCTTGAAAAGTATGAGACTGAGCCGCCTGTGGTACCAAGACATGAAGACAGCGATAAGGCCTATCGCTGTGCTCTGTAGAATGGTCACAAGAAGTCACACTCACATGCAACCAAGTGATTTGATTTTAGGTTCACTGCAATTGGATCTTTGTAATTTCTATGTTTGCAAGGTAGTGTGTTTTTTGTTTCTATTTGTTTATTTTTATAATGCTGTTGTTGTTTTATTGAATTTTTGTTTTACCCTTCCCTTGAAAATGGAAACATAGTTTTTCTGAAACGTTGGGATTAAAAGTTATTTTCTATAATACTGTGCGTGATTATTTACCGTAAAGATACTTAAAACATTAACCATGGATCACGAAAGCTTAAGACAAAACATATATATATATGATAAAAACAAGGATCTTGGGTGAAACCGCGTCGAAAATAAGATGAACCAGGGCAGAACCTGGGCGTCCACCGACGTTTCGTCTGTACTACGTAGTTCAGACGAAACGTAGGTGGACGCCCAGGTTCTGCCCTGGTTCATCTTATTTTCGACGCGGTTTTACCCAAGATCCTTGTTTTATCCTATGACGGGCCGCGAAAACCTACAACAATCCATATATATATTATATATGATAAAAACAAGGATCTTGGGTAAAACCGCGTCGAAAATAAGATGAACCAGGGCAGAACCTGGGCGTCCACGGACGTTTCGTCTGTACTACGTCATACATTTTCAAGGTTGACTGTGACTCTACGGAGGTTGGAGTCACAGTGGTTGGCAAGCACGCAGCGCCCGCCTTATATAGCCTCGGCTGAAGGTGCGGGGCGGCGAGGTTATATAGAAAATAGGTGCGGGCGGCGATGTCATATCGAAAAAATATATACGGAGGGTGGCAATTGAGAAACAAATAGCACAGCTTACTGTAGTGAAACCTTTTTAGTCCGGCTTCTTGTCATAGGGCCTGATTGGTTGTCTTTTGAAATGTTATTCGTGCTTAGAATTATGGAATCTGAAATTTGCACCACCTCTGAGGATTTGGCTTAATAGGTCTACGGACTACATTTCGAGGCATGAGTGCAGGTTTTTCCAAGCAAGAGAGAGGCTCTGGCTATCATCTCTTTTGTTCATGTTATTCGGCCGTTTCTCAATTTCCACAGATTCACGGATAATACGTGGCTTGAGCTGTTGTACAGGACAAATAGTTTTTGTTTTGTCAAAATCTATCACATGCGAGTAAGCTTTAGCATGTTGAGCCAGGGCTGATTTTCTTGTCACCTGCTTTCACAGCATTAGAGGGGTTCATTTATCCTCACTGCTATGCGTCTGCCTGTTTAGCCTATGTACGTTTGATCGCAGTCGCCACAGGGAACCTCATAAACCCCTCTTTCTTCCAGATAAACAGAGTCCTTAGCACTTTTCAAAAAGGAGCTGATTTTTCTGTCAGTGGAGAAAATGGTTTCGATGTTCTTACGATTGAGGATTCTACCTATGACGTCTGTGGTACCCTTGACATATGGAAGAAAAGCTTTTGACCGTGGTTTCTCCTTGTCCTCAGTATCATCCCCAGATTTCTTCAGTTCACGTTTAAACGCTCTGGTTATGTCTCGGTCCAAGTAACCATTGAGTGATAGAGCTTCACGGAGCTTTGTCAAATTCCTCTTTTGAGTGAGATTTGTCAGTAAGGTTCCTGGACCGGGTGACTAGAGTGTTAACCACTGAAAATAACTGTGAAGGACGGTGGTGGGAAGCAGCATTCAGATACCGGTTGGTGTGGGTGGGTTTTCTATAGACTGTGTGTCCCAAACTGCCATCAACATTCTTTATTATCTAGACATCGGAAAGCAAGTGAGTCGTTGGATTCTACTTTCATGGTGAACTGAATTTTCGAATGGATACCATTTTTAGATAGTCAAGAAATCATTCAACTTGTCCACACCATGGGGCCAAATGCATAGACGTCGTCCACATATCGTATCCAAGAAGATGGTTTGTTAAGAGTTGCAGCTAGGGTCTTATTCTCAAAATCTATCATGAATAAGTTGGCAATAGCTGGTGATAGCGGCGAGCCCATTGGAGCTCCCTCCACTTGCTTATAAAACTTGTTTTCATAAATAAAGTATGTAGAAGACATGCAATGCCTTGCTAACTTCATGATGTCCTTCGGTATGCCATAGCTTTCTTCAATAGTAACAAGGGCCTCCTTCACAGGTATGTTGGTAAATAGGGAAACCACATCAAAACTAACCAATATGTCCCCAGGGCGAACCTTCCATTCTTTGATCAGCTGGATCAGGTGAGAGGAGTTTTTCACATAGGACGCAGCATCCTCCGAGTAAGGTTGGAACCTCTTGGCGACATATCTGGCCAGAGCTTGTATGGGTGACCCTACTGCGCTCACTATGGGTCGCAAGGGGGCTCCGGGTTTGTGGATTTTGGGCAACCCATACAATTTTGGAATACGAGAGGACTTCTCCCTAGGAATGAGAAATTTCTGTGCTTCAGGGTCAATATTAGAGGAAAGTATAAGGCTCCTAGTTGTCTTTTCTAGGTAAGTAGTCAGATCTCTGGGGGTAGCCTTATATGCCTTATCTTCAAGTATAGGGCTAACATCTTGTCCTTATTATCAGAGCTGTTGAGTATGACGGTGGCATTCCCCTTATCTGCTGGCAGAACTATGATGCTAGTATTTTTTCTTCAACTCCTTAAGGGCACGTAGCTCAGAGGCTGGGATATTCCTAGTGGGAGGCTTGGCCTTACGGAGGACCTTCGCAACATCTTGCCGCACCTGCTCTGCTTCCTCATCTGGAAAACACATAACAGCAGATTCTACTCCACATATGATGTCTTCCACCGGCAAATGACTGGGGGCCATCGCAAAATTGAAACCCTTAGCTAACACTGCAGTGGTAACTATATCAATCGGGCAATCAGATAAATTATGAATGACATGTGAAGGATCTAATTTCTTCCCTATAGGTTTCTGTACACGTTGTAGAGCAATGATTTTCATCGTTTGTCTCTCAGTTATGGTAGCCGCATCCATTACCGCTCTCTCTGTAGTTAACCGGTCAATATTATAAAACAACAAGGGGTGTATGGTTTTTGACAGAAGCAAATGGACGTCTAGTAACTCCTTAGCGATAATGTCAAGGTCTTTTAAGGTTCTCTGTATGGCATCGCGTAGGAGCGCCATGCTAGCACGTCTAAGAATCTTATTGATGTGAGTGGAGCTAGTATGATAGCTTAATTTCATTGCAACTGGAATGAGACCTTTATCTCTGCAATGAAGCAGGAACGTAAGATTGCACAACCACTTAGCTTTCTTTCTTCGTAAAATCTCAAATCGTCTAGTCAGATGTTTAAAGTCCTCCCCATAGAGGCGTGTGATGGATTGTTGTAGGTTTTCGCGGCCCGTCATAGGATAAAAACAAGGATCTTGGGTAAAACCGCGTCGAAAATAAGATGAACCAGGACAGAACCTGGGCGTCCACCGACGTTTCGTCTGTACTACGTCAGACATTTTCAAGGTTGACTGTGACTCTACGGAGGTTGGAGTTACAGTGGTTGGCAAGCACGCAGCGCCCGCCTTATATAGCCTCGGCTGAAGGTGCGGGGCGGCAAGGTTATATAGAAAATAGGTGCGGGGCGGCGAGGTCATATCGTAAAAAGCGGCTGGGGCTTCGCCCCAGACCCCGGTTTGCCCACCCAACCTCTTAGTCAACTTGAGTGTGACCCCCCCACTAAACAAATAGTTCCTACGCAACTGCATAATGGGCTCTAGAATATGAATTTGGGTAGCAAGTTGTGTTGTGAAACCTTTGGATTAAGCTTTAACGAGTCCGTGCTATGAATGTGTCAATCTACCGACAGAAACACTATGCTAGGTGCTATGTACGCCGGCGGTATTTTGACGTCGGCTTAAGAAACGAGGATACATGCAACTTAGAAGATGGAAGGAAAGCTTTGCTTACCGAAACTGGAAGTGTAAACTTCTACCAGTAGACTCGAAGTCGTGAATATCCCATTGATAGCCACAACCCTGCACTCGTAACTTGTGTTTGGTTCTAGATTATGTACTACCAAGAAGTCTTCACGTTTCTCGATGCTGGTATTCATGAACTCTGTCTCGCCCTTCTTCCTGTAGCCATATAAGAAAGAACAGTAGTATTATAATTTATACTCACGTCAAAGAATAAACATTTAAAAAACGAAATCCATGGGATTTTTGTAGCTTGTCACAAAACTTTGCCATCTGTAAATTCCACACACACTGTACCTGCTAAACTGCAACGCCTATCGACGGAATTTAACACAAAAGTTACACTGGAATTGAACCAATTAAACCAAACCATGTTAATGTGGACATCTAATTATTTAAATAATATCCTTATTTCATTAATCGGATAACTGAATTGATTATATGGAAATCAATCCAGAAATCTATTAAGGGTGCCGTGGTATCCAAATGAGGGTAGGTTTTAAAAGTGTATGCCCAAAGGTGTAAGTAGGCAGTAGTTAGCAGGCTAGTGGCCAGTAGTTAGTGGCTAGCAGAGCAAAATCAGATCGATACGCACCATGGCTAAGGCTACGCGTAACGATGTCTGGGCGTGATCATCTATGTGGCAGTAGTTGTAAGGGCAGATATTTTTACGTGGGATTGTTATAGAAGGAGACGAAGGTTTTGTTTCTTCAAAATATTTATTTTATTAAAGGTTACTTTATAAATTGAATCTGTTATTCTAAATTCTGCGATTATCTGCGTATTCGAGAAAACAAGGAACACTAGCGCAGCCAAGTGGTCGAACCGCGAACTATTATTTCGGGGGTTCTGATCGCGGAACATCATGCAAGAGGTAGGGGCAAGGTAGGGGTTTCTCAAATATATCCCGACCTAAGGCAAAGAAATAATGTTCGGTGCCACAGTGCTCATCAAAGAAAACAGATAATATATACTTTCATTTATTTCCGAATGATACAAAATGAGGAATGAGTGGAAAAGGGTGCTGTTAATTGCGAAACCAATCACTAAACACATGTGTTTCTGCAGTCTGTACTTTCGCGGTCTCGAACAAACATTGTTCTGCTGAGTAATATGCTTGTACTATACCGGCGAGTTTTTTTTTCTGGCAATTTTATATTATGCACAAAATGTTTAAAGGTGTTGTGGTAAAATAAACTTTTTGGTAGACTTACTTGGTGTGTCTAGCCGGTGTCCTGAGTCCTGACACTCTCAAACTAGGAATATCCTACATAAATTCAAATACGCCAATATATAATCATTATGACAGTTCTTAATATTAAACCCAATAGTCCTAGTCGGTACCTACATTTATAATTTAGGCCTACACTTGTTATGATAATTGTACTGGGACGGACACTTGAATGGGCCAAGTGTTGGTATTTAAATGTGAATTTAAATGGCTTTGCGCGGAGCTTTTACTGGCTGTGATTTTTTAATAATTAAGTGTAAAATCAATCGTAAGGTCAGCCTAACAAATAATTATGCACTGTTCGTCGTACGGTCATCGACGATACCACCTAACATAGGCTAATAGCTCTAAAGATCACTGTGCATTGTGGCAAAGTGGTAGCGCGTTTGAGTTCTATTCGAAAGGTCGGTAGTTCAAACTTACGTTCGGTCGTTTTTTTTTACCGTTCTGTTTAGACATATATTTTTTCTGCAATTAATGATTTCATTACATTTTTATTGTATTTTCGCATTTCTCGCATTGCAATACAGTGATATAATCAATCGTATTACCTAAAATAAAATCCATGGTAAATTGTAAATTTCAAAAAAAGCCACCCCAGTTTTTATCTTGCATAAACCACCAAGTGATTGCTCCTGCAGAAGTGTAAAAAGTGGAATCACAATACTTGCACTATTTATTCAGAAGATTTTAAAAAAAATATATATTGCAAGTATTGTTTTCATTTTAGCTTGTATCGGCAAGTTTTTAGTGAAAAATGTCTAAGAAGTAAGAATAGAATAAACTGTGTTGTTTTTAAAGCAAATAGCAGAATGTGGTTTTATTTAACCATTTGGCCGTGTTATTTTGATTTTATTAAATAAAACCAAAACACACACCTCTCTGCATTCATACAACTGACCAGTCACATCACTGTAGGCCACACACTCATAGTTTTGCCATCATTGCCTGTGCAACCACAAAGATGATTTGGTTTGTATTAAAAACTACTTCTCCCTCAATAAATGTCCGCGACCCTTCTCCAATCCATAATGGCTCGAATACTAACTAAGTGTATTTACTACCAATTTTAAGCGTAAAACCGCTTTTAATATGGGTTCAAACACAATGTTTTCAACGTTATTACATGTATTGCGCCTAAGCCGTCAGCTAGACTACCCCCGAACGAGCGGCCATATTGACAAACGCGCGCGCTATCTACATTCTCTTGTTTCCTCGAATTCTTTGCAAGGTAACTCTTAACTATCAAGACTCCTAGGGAACCTAAGTAGCGTGCGCAGGAGAAAATTGGGATCACACTTGATCACAAGGCAAAGGAAAATATCCATTCTTCGAACTTTGCGCTACCGTATCTCCCGACTGAGACCAAAATAAGACATTTCAAATACAAGACTAGAACACTTCATATTTTCACTACATACAACAGTTGACAGATTTTCAGCAACTTGTACCAAATTTAAATGAGAGCGAGTTTAAAAAGTATGTGTAATTGCAGTATTGCACGTTCTGCTGCTAAAAAATAGAAAGAGAAGGCGTCACCACGCAGCAGAGAGAGATGGGAGTACTCGCTCCTGCGCACGAAGGTATAGGCGCATTGCCATGGACTGCATACTAGTCTAGGGGGGTGAGCGGGGGAGCGTGCTGAACGCATGAATGTGGCATCAAGGCCTTGTCTTCAAAACTCGATGTTGCCTGCCTTTTAATTGAAGAATTTATTTAATTACGAGTACTCTTGTCAGTGGCCAAGCATTTTTTTTTTTAAATTTTGAGTTTAAAATTTTTACTTTTTTTACCACGAAAATGGTTGTCTTGGCGCTCGTCAACAGGCGAAATCATCTTACTTCTTTTTAATGCGAAACTAGGGAGAAAGAATTAAAAGCTTGGATCAACTTCTATATCTCACAGCAATCATAGCCTAAGACTTTTGAAGGAGAGCTTGGCTGCCTTTTTTTATTTTATTTTTTACAAATTTTTTTATTTGTGGGGGATATTACATATTTTACCTGTTGTTTCCTATCAAGGCGTGAATGACGAATGATTTTAATTTTTTTTTCAATAGTTCGATTCCTTCAAAAGTGTGTTGCGGTGTTAGATATTGGCGGTTTGTTTGAAGTTGGCCTTGGACACCGCTCATAGAGTCGGATTTCTGAGTTCTGTTCCGTTGCGCGCAGCTCTCTCTCTCTCTCTCTCTCTCTCTCCTCTCTCTTCTCTCTCTTCTCTCTCTCTCTCTCTCTCTCTCTCTCTCTCTCTCTCTCTCTCTCTCTCTATCGCTGCTTTGATGTATACCGACACAAAAAAGTGTATTCCACGTTTGAAACTTCTCAGTTGTAGCCTTTTCTTTGAACGAATAATTTTTTTAAGTTCAGAGTTGTTTTTTGACATTTTTGGGTCCACGGTCCCCCCGAAATTATTTATATATTTTGTTCGCTAGATATTTGTAATATCTTAAGATCATGTTTAATTTCAAGTTTGAACAAATTACCACGCATAAGTAATTACGTGTTTTGATTATTATCCAAAAGTTTGATTTTCTCCGGTCTCTGTTACCCGATTTTAGTTTTGAAAGCAAAAGACACTGCGTCTGAGGTTCATCAAAGTGTGGTCCAAGTTTCATAGCTATAAGATTTACCGTTTTTTCTGTGGGTTCTTATATCTTTCCGTCAGAATTAACCCCCCAGCTAGCCAGCCAGACGGAAGGATTTCAGCGATGTTGAGGCACTTTTTTAACACAGAACGGGTTGCCGGATCGGAATGATTTTTTTGGGTAAGTCATGGAGCACATATCAGGTCATATACAGAGTTTCAAGATTGTAAATCTTTCGGGGTGGCGTGTGCAGATAGTGAAAACCCCCCAACTCTGGTAGGTGTACACAGGGCCGCGAGTTCACAGGGCGCGTCGCTTAAACAGTCGCGTGCGCTTGGCTGCGGGCGACATCCGTCGTCCTAGATTTTAAGGTTCAATCCGGATGTAGGCTACATGCAGAACTAGACACGTTCACAGTATGTTGTTTATAAGTCCATCACTCTTTCACTCAATTCCTGTAAAGAATGTGTCACATTGTAAAGAATCGCTGAATTGAATAAAGGGCTTCAATAACACAGCGATTGTTTTTTCTTTCTATACGAGATCAATATTTAGTCAATTCAAATAGAGACAGAGCAGTGTTGTATCAAAATCCCTTCTTCCAACCATTGATAAATGTTTATTATTTGTGTCAGCGTAGATAACGTACAAGCAAGTAGTGTAAATTGGAATAAGTGTTCGTGTAACTGCAACTGCGGGAATAGAGGGGTGCATGGCCGGTCATGCTCAATTGTCCAACGTACACTTTCAATAGACAATGCTCACTGTTTTAGATAGGGAGCTCATTTGGTCATCAAATATTGTTGCCTATATAGATAGGATGACGAGACGTTCCGGTTTTACCCCAAGAGTTTGTTTTTTTGGTCTGACCTTGGCCTATTTCATTAAAATAAAATATCAGCAACATTACTACACGTTTTCAAAAGTGAATTGACACACAAAATACGCAAGCACGGCAATCTGTGACTGCGGTGTACTTCACAAGGCAATATGACTTTTAACACGATATCCTTGCTTGCGGCGGCAGAGCTGGAGCGTTTGTGTGCGAGTGGTCGTAGTACAATCATTGATTGGTACGATGAAGCTCCGCCGCTCGGGAGTCGCAAGAAGCAGCACTTGTCTGGCGTGTTTCGAGCTCGTCGAGAGGAATATTTGGACCAAAACGGGAGCTTTTGAATACACTCAAAATTTCAATTGCGTTTTGAAAAGTTCTCGGCTGATTTTGAAGTGAAGTGCGATAGCTCGTTGGAAATTGCAGTTTCCCGCAATACTTTTAGATAAGCACTTATTAGGAATATGGCTATTGATAGAAACGACAGAATTTAAAATCTGCATTTTTTAAGACTAGCGGTACTCTAGAAAATTCATAGTTAAGTATATTTTGTAAAAATTTACAATCAGCTTTTTTTAAAGCCATCTTAAAACTTCACTCTAAAGACACACTAAATTGTGCCTGGTTTGAACTAGTACTTTTTCTTTCGCAACAGCTGAAACATGGAGTACTTTAAACTACCAGGACGCCTTCAAATTTAAATTTAAAAATTCCAAATTTGACTTTTATGTCACCATATTCACATATAAACATAATTACGACGGAAATATAAAAGTTTTGGGGGGACTTACACCCAGCGTCTGGAACAGCCTTACATGGAATGGATTAGAAAATGTAAATATCAGTGAAATATCCCCTTCTAGACTGTTAATGTTATTGGGTCTAACCAAATAAAATATTTCTGACGTTTTTGTATTATTTATAAATAATTATTATTATGTACGATTATTTAAAACATAATTGTAATAAAAATGGTTCCTGCATAATGTTAAAAAATAACAAAAGGTCTGCTGACCACAAAATTAATTTTAAATAAATAAATTAATAAATAAATTGTATTTAGAGTCTACCCACTCAGTTATATAACTGATTTTCAGTGGGGGACAGTAAATCAAAGCGACCAAGCCAACCTTGTAGGCCCCGACGCAATCGACGAGTGAGCGATAACCAACCAAAGATCGATATTTTTATGGGAAATATAGCAATCTGTGGTATGGACAGTGCGAACACCTGCGGATCAACGCCAGAATCAACAAGGCCGATTCAGAACAACTCTGAATTTATTATGTGCTTCGTTGCTAGGACGGCTCCAAAGTCACCGTTTACAAACTCCTAAGACAAGAACTGATGGACTTAAGTCCAAATCAGAAGTTAAAAAACTTCTGACTCTGACTTTGACGGGAATCGAACCCTGGACCTTCTGCATTGGAAGCAGGTACGCTAACCACAAGACCAACGAGCCACACAAGACCAACGAGCCACACATGACCAACGAGCCACACATGATAAGCTATCATGACATACCACGGGTGCCAATTAAAAAAAAATTGTTTACATTTTAATTTTGGAGATTATAAGAAACCCTAACCAATTGTGATTTTGAGGTATTTTTGCTGGAATTTTTTTTTCTGAATCCCTTGATACCAATTCGCTTCTTTTTTTAATTTGTCCTAAATTTACCTGATAGACTCCGGACCATAAACAGTAAAATCAACACGATATTATAGCCAGCAGTTAAGCCGCTGTCGCTTAGCCGGTTTCCACTAGAGCACCGAAGTTAAGCAACCTCGGGCCTGGTCAGGGGGAGAGTGGGTGAACGCTCTGCCCTGAAACACACGAATACCTAGATGGAGGGTTCGAGAGCTAGTGTTACGAATTTTTTCTCATCGACGTCTGCTCGGCAGTCCGGGTTAGTGGAGGAACCTACATGACTGTCAAGGTATCACTGTCCTTCCGGATGGGACGTAAAGATGTTGGTCTTCTTGGTACTTTTCGACAGGAGTAGGCTACGTGGCGGTACTGGGTTTCCCCTCCTCCCTTCTTTATCATCATGCATCGTTGTTTATCATTATTTGTTATACTGGTCAGTCTAAAACGGCATGAAAATACTGTAAGTGGGCAATTAAGACACAAACAAATAATTGGATGTGCGAAGCGAATACTTCAATTTCACTGACCCCTAAAAAAATGTAGCTCTAATGCTCTTTTGTTTTTTGTTTTTTTTTTTGTTTTTTTTTTTGTTTTTTTTGTTTTTCTGTCTGTTTGTTCGCGCTCTACCGGGCAAACGGCATATGCGATCTTGATGAAAATTGGAGATCTTCGAAATCTCGGAACTTCGACCTGCCACGTTTTTGGGTACAATCAAAGAAATTTCTTTTGAATATTTTTTCGATTTTTAATGCGATATTTTCGTGATATTTGGGCCAATTCTGAACAAAGGGTGGGACTAACACGTTCATTGGATGAGCGAAGCGAAGATTCCATTTCACTACAATGGAGAAAAAAATCCGGAATGTTTTTTTTCTTTTTTTTCTTTTTTCTTTTTGTGTGTTTGTTAACACGATTCCGGCTAAACCAATACTCCAATTGCCATGAAATTTTATGGAGACCTTTAAAATCTCTGAACTTAGAACTGCCACGTTTTTGAGCGCAATCGGAAAATTATTTCTCATGAAAATCGCAATTTTACGATTGTTTTCGATTTTTTTTTAAATTTCTTCGACTTATAACACCTACATGCTTTATCCGATGTCAATTATTTTTTCACAGAACCTTAATTTCATGAATAAAGATATTCGTGTGAAATTTGAGCGCAATCGAAAAATTATTTTTCATGAAAATAGAAATTTTGCGGGTTTTTTCTTTTCTTTTTTAAATCAATTTTTTGACTTAAAACACCTACATGCTTTATCCTATTGTTATGATTTTTTCACAGAAGCTTAATTTTATGAATATATATATATTCGTGTGAAATTTGAGCGCAATCGAATAATTATTTCTTATAAAAATCGCAATTTTTCGATTTTTTCCTTTTTTAAAAAGATGATTAATTTAAAAAAAATTAAGTTTATTTTTTATTTTATTTTATTTAAAAAAAAATTTGAACTTAGTAATAATTTTTTTACAGAACAGAAAATCCGCATAACACATGGCAGCTCAATGCACCAACCAATTACGCTCATCCAACAGCGCGGCGGGACTTAAGCGTTTTCCTAGTAATTCACATGGACGTTAAGGTAATGGTGCTGTTGTAAAATTTGAAAGAAAAAAGTTAAAAAAGTTACGCAGAATTCATAGAAATAAAGGTTTAAATATGAGTTTATTTAGGTGTAAAACAATAATTGACAAGTTACTATAGAATCTTAACAACAATCACCTACAATGCGTTCATAAAGCAATCTTCGGACCTACAGATATTTGACATTCTAATTACCATAGCAATTAGTACTACTTTATAAAAATTATTCTAATTTAACAAAATGATCCCACGCATAATAAAAACTTAAAAAAGATCATCCATCAACGCGACTAAAAAAGCGTTCGCGAAGCGGCCTAGTTAATCACCTGTACATTTTAGTAAAATTGATTTTTCCGTTAGAAATGAATGTATATAGAATTGTAATTGAAGATTCAAAATAACAATCTTTGTGATTTTATGTTTCCACGATAACGACGTCAACTTTTCTTTGGCCCTTCAGAAACTTTCAAAGCAAGTCTGACTGCACATATTTAACTATCTAAAATACATTTGTCTCACTTGTCTTTGTTGGATGAGCGTAGCGAGCAAAGCGAAGATTCCATTTTACTATACTGGAGAAAAAAATGCGGAATGTTTTTCTTCTTATTTTTCTGTTTGTATTTTTGTGTGTCTGTTAACACGATTCCGGCTAAACCGATACTCCAATTCCGATGCAATTTTCTAAAGACCTTCGAAATCTCTAAACTAAGAACTGCCACGTTTTTGAACGTAATCGAAAAATTATTTCTCATGAAAATCGCAATTTTACGGTTTTTTTCGATTTTTTAAAAAAATTCTTCAACTTATTACACCTACATGCCTTATCTGAATGTAATGATTTTTTCACAGAACCTTAATTTTATGAATTTAGGTATTCTTGTGAAATTTGAGCGCAATCGAAAAAATATTTCTCATGAAAATCGAAATTTTACGTTTTTATTTTTAGAAACAATTCTTTGACTTATAACTCCTACATGCTTTATCCTATTGTAATGATTTTTTCACAGAACCTTAATTTTATGAATTTATATATTCGTGTAAAATTTGTGCCCAATCGAATAATTATTTCTTATATAAATTCCAATATTAGGATTTTTCCCTTTTTAAAATTACGATTTGTAAAAATTTAAAAATTTAAGTTAATTTTTTTATTTAAGTTAATTGAACTTTTTTTAAAAAATCTTCAACTTAGTAATGATTTTTTCACAGAACAACAGAAAATCCGCATAACACATGGCAGCTCAATGCACCAATACGCCATCCAACAACGCGGCGGGACTTAAGTGTTTTCCTAGTAGATAATTACAAAGGCAGTACTTTATTTTGGATTAAATTTATGTCAAGAATGCCTTTCATGGAAACAGAGATATGCTTACCTGATTTGAATTCCAAAATCAGAACCTGGATTCCGCCAATCGACCATGATTATAGCAGTGCCATAACTGTCAGTTGTCACCCTCTTCAATTCAATCTTGGAAATGTCTGGATCCTTAAGAATTTCAGAACTGGTAGTACGATCTATGAAGTAATCTTTACCCTCTCCAGCGTCGGTAGTAGCAGTAATAATCAATCGGTACTTGGTAGATGCTTCAAGACCAGACAGTTTAGCGCGTGTCCTTAGAGGATCTTTTATGTGTGGCTTAAGCTCTTGTTTCACGCCCACCTTCAAATTTTTACAAAGCCACTTTCAATGCCAATCCACAATATAGTTAGAATATTAATCATACACAAATTTATGTTAATAAAACTGTAGAGAATTTAACAAGGCATTGACTGCAGGAAGAAAATTTAGGAACTGTAATGGGAAACTAAAGGCAATAAAGTCACCATTTTTAGCTTGTAGCAGGTTACCCAAAAGATAAAATGGTGATAACTTTTTACACATTTGTGGCAATATAGAGAGTTATAAGTAACAATGAAGTCGATAATGAGGTCAAGGAATGTGAGTTACACATTCTGAAACTGAATTAGGAGAAAAAATAAGTTATGCTGCAGTGGGTATACCTTTGCACTGCAATTTGCATGGTTATGAGAAGGCAGACTTAATAAGGAAAGAGGGACAGCGAGATGCCGCAAACTAACGTCTAACAAGACACAACAACACAATCTAACAGCTGCTGCTAAGAAGTCGTGCAGCCGAAGTGGGAGGAGGATGCAATGGACGGGAAGCCACGGTAGACTTTAACAACAACTAAACAAAACTACCCACATATTAGAACAGGAAGTTCCCATCTGTAGCGGTGTGTGCACAGTCTTTGTAATGTTGTGTGAACTAAATTTACTAAGTTGGCCTCACTGGCCAGGGGGGCGTGTACTGGACGAGAGGCCATGACAAGGAGTAGACTGTTGGGTGTCAGTACTTGTAACAAGATACCTACGTATTAATAAACTAATAATGTAATAAATTGTGCATATATTATTATTGTAACCAGCCATCCTGAAACATGGTGTCAGAAGTGGTAAAGTTTAACTTAACTACTAAAAATCCAGTTGATCTACGTGATCGCGACGATTGTCACGTAAGCATAGCCTAGGCCTAGGTCACCGAAAGGTCATGCCAGCATCTGGTCGCCACGGCACAGTTGTGACACAAAGCAGTGGCCCGGTGGTTGGGGTTCCAGTACCAGCAGCATTGTATTAACTGGTGATATTGTAGATTTTGTTTAAGGCACACAAACAACAGTGTGGCATCAGAGCTAGGGGGAGGGGCGGATCCAGGGGGGGGCGCGGGGGGCGCGCGCCCCCTCCCTCACCAAACAAAACAATAATACAAATACATACTAAAACATAAACACGTGTAGCTTTTACTTCACTCCTATGCATAGGTTTTGGCTGCACGGGTCTACACTGTAGACCCGCAAACACACCCGCCGACCCCCCGACAGTCGTTCCGATAGG
This sequence comes from Sweltsa coloradensis, assembly GCA_024449915.1. Taxonomy (NCBI): domain Eukaryota; kingdom Metazoa; phylum Arthropoda; class Insecta; order Plecoptera; family Chloroperlidae; genus Sweltsa; species Sweltsa coloradensis. Next base: position 8,170 of record JAMZAV010008001.1, on the reverse strand, counting down.
CAAAATTGTAGGCTCAAACGAGGTGGCAAAGATTCACGCATACCATTTGATTCCCAACACCCACAGCTTTCATTTTTAGGTTGATTAACTCAACATTTCGTTCGCCTTTATAGCGTCGCGACGCTATGAACACGACCGACGTTTAATTTTTTCGTCCGCACAGTGACAACTTAAGAGGCTTGGGTGCGATTTAAATACCACTCCGATCGTGCCATGTGCAGTACTTTCGTACTTTTCAAACTACGGGCAGGGTAATCATTATTTTTTTATTCTGTTTTTTTTCCTCTGATAGATAACTAAATTCTTATTTCTCGTACATAGCCCTTTTGTTCATTTTAGTCATAACATTTCCCCCACGAGTCCTCAAAGTCCATAGAAAATGTTCATTTCCCGGTCAAAGTTTACTGCTCTTGTGTGTCCAAAGGGGAGTAAATTTGGGAAATCAGGCCATGTACGTAGAATAACAGTTCATTTCTGAGTAAAATAAAAAAACATATTTGAAATCGGACAAAAAATGTAGACGTAGTTTGAAAAGTACGAACGCCTTGCAAAGCACACTTTTGGCTCCATTTGGTGGCGCTCTCTAGTGAAATTCGATCGTGTCTGCTTCGAAACAAGTAGGGGAGGTAATGTGGGCGGGATCTGGACACCGGATGTGCTTGTCATCAGATTACATAATCACAATCTGTTATTTTGAGGTTTGCTTACAGCTTTTTACATCGCTGTCGTGAGAATTCTATAATATTCGCTATCAGAAATTAATTATGATTATTGTTGCTCAACGTCACTTTTATTACCATAAGCTATTCGGACTAAGAGTGGTGATAGACGAGAGTGAAGAACAATTATTACAGATAAGATAACCTACCGTATGCCTTGTGCGGGATTCGAATCCGCGTCCTCCTAGTGTAATTCGCCAGCGTCCCTATACTATTACAATATGTGCGACCACGGACGATATCAGAATTTGAAACTGCATAAATATTATGTTTATCGCGTTCTTTAATTAGTAGATTATAATTTTGATTCTCCGCAATGCAAGGTTTGTGCTGATGCTCCCATTCAACCAATCTTCATAATTACCCGCGTTGAAAGAACTAAGCAAATATTGTTTACGATAAGTCTATGTTATTATATTATATCTGAACCTTTATTCTATTTTTAGATAGCGCTAGAGCGTTCTTTCAGCACGATAAAGAAAATAACATCGTTTGCTAACGCACGGTAGGCGGGCCTTTCGACAGGTCATATCCATAGGACAGACATCACCCATGCACTACGTAATGGTTGAATTATTATTATTATTTACTACAATTCAGAAATTAAAAAAGTCCGCCCCAACCGGGAATCGAACCACGGATCTCCCGCATTCCAGACAGGCGTCTTAACCTATTATTACAGAATATTTCATTTCATTAATCTGCATGGGGGCAAGCAAGTCTGCTAAGTGGTAATGTTTTGTGTCTTGTTTGTCTAAAGATAGCGTCCCCGCTTCCATATAGCAGAAGGTCGCTGGTTCGATTCCCGACTTGAATCAACCCATAATCTATAGGCAGGGTATCGCATTACATCCACTGCACTGAGTGTGGCTTTGAAACCGTCTTAGCAACGAAGCACATAACAAGTTGTAAATGGTTGTTCCGAAGTAGTTATATCTACGCTGACTCATCCGCGAATGAATCGTGGACATCTGTGAACTACTATTTCAAATGTCCGATTATTTCGTCAATCGATGGCATCGTCGGTTCGTCACTGAGATTGAGATCTTTGACTGTGTGGGAAGACGTTGCTTGCAATTATGATTTGTATATTTTTTAAATCCGGCATTGTAACAATTGTTTTGATTACCAGTACGATAATGATATCATGCATAGGTGCTTGGTCGCGGTTAAACACCACGCTGAGCGTTTCAATCGCAGTTCTTCCGTACTTTACGAACTACAGGGAGAATCATCCGAATATAATTCATTCTGTTGTTTTCTCTGATATAATTTAATTCTTATTTCTCGTACATAGCCCATTTTCCCCTGACAGTGGGAGGCATATTATAATATCACATGGTCACTTATGAACCTTGATGTTTCCAAGAATTGTTCAGATCATTAAAAAAAAAAATTACGTTTTAATATTGTTCTGGGTAAAGTATCCTTATCATTGCTTGGGTAAGTAAGTTAAAATGTATGGAGTTATTATGATTACTAAAAATATGCCTTTATTCCCTGCACCGTAGGGTTTGTTATTCTTCCAATGTACCAATCGTCTCGATTAACCTTGAAACCTTATACTTCGAATTAGTGATTTCCATTTTCCTTTAATTTGCCAAAAGCTGTTCATGCAATTGTGTCCGGAATTGATCAACCCACAATTCGGAAAAAGACTGTCGAAGGAAGATATCATTGACCCGGCCTATATAATAGAAGCCCAGAAGCAAGCTGGCAACAAATCCAAAAAGAAAGTCACAGTCACCAAGCAATCTGAATCAAAGACAAAATCATCTAAGTAAAAAACCTACAACGTAGTTTTGCAATGCAGTTCATCTCTTCATTGCGTGTGAATTCCACTTGCAAAGTGTGGCCCAAGAATTCAAGAAACAAAACAAATGAAACTTGAACATGATCACATTTATACCTTTTAGTTTTCCCCCGTTTTTTTTAATATATCATTATTGGGACCTGCGTTTATTTGTTATAGTAGACACTAGAGGCGAGCGTGTAAAGTATGTCACACATCACATTACTAACGTATTTCGTCGCGAGTGTACGTGAAAGTGCATATATAGTTGAACTCAATGCACCTCATTCTATATGTGCACATGTGTAAATAAGAATTCTCTAATGTAAATAATGTGTAAAAATCCTAACTCACGAGTATAGCACATGCCTATATGCGTGACGCATTTCTAAACTAAGAGTTTTTTTCGTGGTTTTGTTAACGATATTTGCAATGTATATTAGCCTATATGTATCCGGAGTCTCAAACGACCACTAACTTTTTTTATTGATTGTTATCTTGTGTATCCGGTATAATTTATTGACAATTAATATTTCTGTTGAATGTGGAAATCCTTATGTGAAAATACGTTCTATTTATCTTTGTTGTGTGTAAAAAATATAACTTGTTTACTAGCGCGAATAACGTTCTGAGGTAGGCCTATATATTTTGCATGGACGTGAGCACGTAGCATAAAGCATATCATAACTAACACATTTGAGTGTGAGTGCCTTGCTCTAAAGTAATTAAATTCACTTCATATCTGAATACGATAGACATTATATATAATTACATGATCAAAAAAAGATGTTTTTTTATATATTAAATAAAAAACACTCCAAAAAAGTGATTATGCCTACATTTTTTTAAAGTGGCTCTCTTCCTCAGACGCGGGGATATTTTTGATGCGTTATGTATGGCTGTGCTGTGTTTACTGGTTATTGTCCAACTCGTAGATGTTTTTATAAGTAGGCTACTTTACCTACCCATGCTAATTACGAGTGTATCATGAATACAACAACCTCATATACATACTTTTAAGAAAACGTGTCACGATCGCGAAGCCGCAGTTGCTACCTCGTAAATCGGGAAATAATGGACATGGACGGTATTCAAAAAACGTCTCTGAGGACTGGGCCGCTTGTGGCTGCACCCTCTGCCTTTTATATCCCAAAGAGTGATTGTGTAAATAATATCACACACATAACAAAAACTTGTAGAAATACAGCCAAACCTTACACACTCAAAAGGAATGAGATCTAAAAAAAGGGCCAAGCTCATCTACCCTTCCACATAAACGTACAGTGTCCCATAACAGCATCCTCGAAAAGCTTGGCAAAATAGAATTTGCGATTATTAATTTAACGTAATAGTTTATCCAAGTTCTTTTTTCTAATTAATTTAAACGTAATAACATGCAAATTCTATTTTGCCAAGCTTTTCGAGGATGCTGTTATGGGACACTGTACGTTTATGTGGAAGGGTAGATGAGCTTGGCCCTTTTTTTAGATCTCATTCCTTTTGAGTGCGTAAGGTTTGGCTGTATTTCTACAAGTTTTTGTTATGTGTGTGATCTCATTACTTTTTCAAGTTCCATTACAAAATTATTTGCTAAAATATAATATTTTTATCAAAGTTGATTTAAATTCTATGGTATTAGCAGTAACAATATAGGATGTAAAATATCTAGACCGGATTCATGTACATCCTGGGTATAGGTGGTATAACCATGGTATAACGACGGTATAAGGACTGGACCCCAATTCTTGAGTTCGTGGGAGATGAGTTGAAAACGCAATTTGAAAACGAAGTCGTTTTCGTTTTCGAAGGAATTGGTATTCTTGAACGGTATCGTGGAAAACGTCATGGGTTGTGAGTTGAAAGCATTGATATTAAACCCCTATAGTAGGCTAGATTAGCAGTCTCCTATACCTCCGCACAGGCGCGAGCGTAGCAAATTGAAGACTCAACCGGCCCATTTCAAGATGGCGATTTGGTGTTTTAATTTATGCTTTTTTAATGCAATAAAGTATTTTACTGGATTGTTTGATATGGTTTTAGCTTGTGCAGCATGGTATTAAACAAAAGAAACAATACGAAGTGATTGTATAAGGGAATTTAGTAATCATTTGGTGTTAAAGGCTAGTATGCTTACCTGTCAACCTGGCGGCAATCTTGAGAACTATTTGGCCACAAATCGCTCCCATTTGATTAACATGTAAACTGTCATTTTAAGATGGCTTCTAATTGTACCGGAAGTGGACCACCGACTGCTGGTCTAGCCAATTATATAGGATGTATATGGTTGAAAGAGTATCACGAAATCCAAACACTTTAAAAAGATTTGCGTATAGCAAAGAGCTCGAAAAAGTTCTATATTTATTCTAGATGGCAGTGCCTTCATAAACGCGGGCCAATCGAAAGACAAGTTGTATGAAATGATTTGATTGTTGCAATTATGTAAACCACCGCCTGCTCGAATGGGATGGACCCAAATAGACTGCCTGTTTTGTGAGTCATTTTCCCATGTTAAATAATTGACCAACAAAAGGCAGAGCTTTGTAAGAAATCCGCAAGAAAGCGCCAGCTACGGCGCCTTTTTGCGCCAAACAATTTGAAGTTGCAAAGAAGCTCCAACTAAAAACCTTTATCTAAGATCTCTGGTTGTAACTGTTTGTGTGTGTGTGACTGTGTGTCGGTAAACAAAACCTGTCATGTTTCTTCATATACTCAACAGAGCGTGCTAGTTACGGCGCAAAAATCTTCTTTCATCGACTGTGATTAGGACCGAAATGTTGGCTCACAAAACAGGCAGTCTATTTGGGTTCATCCCATTCGAGCAGGCGGTGATGTAAACAAACAGATGAGCAAGCTAATATCAGAACAATGTTGTGCTGGCATAGAGTTGGCTAGGCTTGTCAAACATGTAATGTAAGTATGAATTTTACTAGTCCTATAGCCAAATGGAACTTTAGACCTACACTTTTGCATTATAAATAATTTTCCACATCTGGGCCTAGGCCAGGGATGGTTTCTGATTTGTTTTATGAGAGTATAATGACACCTTTTCTCGTTCCACACAAAGAAGAAAATTTTTAAATGTCCGCTATTTGTTTACGTATCGCACTTTCCCGCCTAACTCTGCTTATACCGTCAACAAGTGTCAAGTAACTATGGTTACTTGTTGATTGTATGCCAAGTGTTTAAGGCTTATTTTAAAACCTTTATTTGGAAGCCTTCCAACAAACTTTTTCAACTTTTTTTTTCAAAAGAGACTATATTTCTATAACCTTAATGTCCATGTAAAATATGAACATTGTAGTCCCACCCGTCTGGTCAGAATCGCGGGCCGACGTATTAGATGTTAGCAGTAGCAGTAGTAGGCAGTAGTAGGCAGTAAAGCACGGCGCGCACCAGAACGACTCGGCTCGGCTCCTGCCAGAACGGCATTCTGCGTCGAATTGAAATGCACTAAATCATATGAGACACCGCGCACTTGATCGGCTCCGGCCGGTACATGTGTATTTTCCCCTCTTTCGCTCGGTTTCGTTCATCCTCGATTGCTCGAGCAAGCAACTTGGCCGAACAGCCGGACGGGGTAGAAGACAGTTCCAATTAAAGAGAGCACCGCTTTTAAGAATTGTCCTACTATGAGGTCGAGAAACATTATGGAACTGGTGAACCGAGTGTAGCACCTAGTCGCGCGGTGCCGAGCCGAGCGTATGGTGCGCGGCACTTTGGACGATACCGAAGCGATTACTCACACCACTCTGTCGACGAAACCGAGCCGAGTCGTTCTGGTGCGCGCCGTGCTTAGGCAGATTCTACGCTAACATCCTTAAAGTGATTTTGAGCATGTTTCAAGCCATTTTTTCACCAAGAAGGAATAATCGTACCCCAATAAAATTTGGCATGTGTTGTCAGGTACCTAAATCCCCTCGATTGTGATAGTTTTCAAGTTCACATCACGTTACATGACGGCTGGGTAACACCTCGAAATCACCCCAACTCTGCTTGGTGTATAAGGTGCTTGAGTGTGTAGCGCACCGCGGCTTGGCTGCGGCGCCCTAACGGGCACCTAGATATTACGCAATGTTAGCGTTTAATTTAATTAAAGTGAAACATTTGAACGCATTTGAATGAACAACAAACACTAGGGTTCGAACAGAGAACCTCCCGCTCTGTATGTAATAAATAGATGCGATAGATCACTGTATACAACAAAGAATACTCTTGTCATGGGTTTATGACGTTATAGCTTATGGAACTAGAGTCATAAGTTTTAATCGCAAACGGGATTCGTGGAGTATTTCCCCCAGTATTGTATTGAGATGATTAGTGTTTAGAACATAGAGTTGATATTTTTATAACGTTACTTATATTGATTGTGTTGTATATTGCATCACTTGTACATGTAACCATTATTCAACTGTCAATCCTAATAAAATTAAGTATTTCATTGTCACGGGAGAAAAACAAATTTTGGTAGCGTTCTGTGTAAAATATACAATTATAAATTATAACAATGTTAATCATTTCCATACACCAGAAAAAAACTTTTGGATAGTAATTACAACTGGATTGATATTTATCTTCGCATGCATCCACTATAACGTTGCCGGCAATGTAACTTGACCTTGACAGAGCTATCGTCGACGGAGTTGAGTTGGGCACGCAATAAATCAGATAAGGCGCTGTTTGTCGGTGCGTTACCCCTCCTCGGCTCCATGTTCAGTTGCGGTGGGGATGACTAGTTGTTCACGCCTATCTCTCTCCCTTCCCGCTCCCCGCAAGAGCGTAACAATCCAGAAAAGGGCGGGAAAAGTTAGCACTATACCTCTTAAATGTGAAATTTCTTTGTAATAAATGCACTTACAGACATCATCTTTACGTCAATGTTTTCACCCTCAATTACGTTTTAATATAGTGTACTTGTTATACGTCCAAATACATAAATACAGTCTGTTTCATGATCAAATAGACCTCAAGATACGTTTTTTTTTTTAAGAATACGCACTGATTTCGTTTGATGGCAAAGGTAGAGTTTTTCAAAAATGGTTATTCAAATGCTCAATATAATATTAAATGATGTTGGCAACAAAATATTTGTCTTGAATTTGACCATAAATATTATTGATACGTTGTAAATAATAAAATACCTGAAGCTGCGCGTGGCACCCGAGTTGGGAAAAACGTACAATATCACTGTAATTTTCCTTCTAATTAAAGTTAATTCATTATTTGTCACATTTGAACGTAAACAAAGCAAATCATGATTGGGGTAAATGTATTTCAAACAAAAAAATACAGTCAGTTTCCAAAAGTGGGTCCCCGCTATATATTTATAAGAAAATGAAGGTTTGCAAAGACAATTGTCCAGTGGATATGTTTATAGTTGTATATTAGATATATAATTATCACCTATCTGGGATAAAACATAACATGATGTACATTTTTGGCGATAATGGCTATGCAAATAGTTGAATTCCTGAAAAATATATATGTCCAAACGCGTGACACTGGTGAAACTGGTCTAACGCTTATGAACGTCCATAGAGATATCAATGTGTGTGTTAAACGTGTAATAAATAGATTTGGTGGGCGAAAAAATAAAGAAAAATTGACTTTATCATTGAAATGTGTGTTATCCTTATTAATCCAGTAAAAAAAAACTTTCCTT
>JAMZAV010008000.1:0-26652 GCA_024449915.1 Sweltsa coloradensis | reverse complement strand
TTTTTTGGGGAAAATGTATGTTTTCCTCTGCGAGCGCCCCCGCACAATGAGAAAAATTCCCGTCTTTTTGTAGAGGTTTTGTAAACGTCGATCATTCACACATAGGTTTTGTAAATGTCATCCTTCTCATAAAACAGCCGAGCAGTGAGTAGGGTGCGAGGTGAGCGCTCTGCAGAGGTTATATTATAATGGTTGATATTTATGACCTGGACAAAAGTGACAAAAAGTTTATAAATAGAGGTGCGCCTTTAACAAATTTCAATAAAGAATAAATCTATGACATCCAGTATACGTATTCTTAATTAATTCCTTGTTTTGTAATTAAAAACTAGTAAAATCACCGAAATTTACTCCGTTTTGGTCAACTTCAGGAATTTATTCCAAGTGTACAGATATTTTCTACTCAAATATGAATAATGGATAAATCAACGTTTAAATCAATGTGAACGCGCAGGTTAATTTGGTTTTATCGTAAGATAAATTAAATGGTTTGGCGGGAATTTCCAGAATTGAAATCCATGTTTTGGATTTCCCATTTTTTCACGTTTTGGACTTATGTTTCGCAATTGATCTTCAAAGCTTATGTTTTGCAACCAATTGAGGATTTCAAAATAAATGTACTTTACTAACAATGCAAAACTTGGTAATGTTAATACCAACCGTTGAGCAGAAATCAAATCATCAACACCGGAGCGCACGCATTTGAGTTTGGCCAAGATTAGCGCCCCCTCTTATCTTAAGAGGGTTGCTTCTATGAGGGAGAAAAACTCTCAAAAAAGCATCACTTTTCTGGCCATAGGGGGTCGGGGTATTTGCACAGAAATGCCTTTAGCACAGAAACGCCGTTACACCGAAAATTGAATTGATATTTTGCCTAAGTTATTTGAGCAGTATGGGCGTTCACCCAACGGTATGGGTCTTTACACCGAATCGCCGTAGCACCGAATTGCCGTTACGCAGAAAATTCGGCAAAAACGACAGTATGTGTCTTTATACCGAAATTCCATCCCCATTCCCATCCGATGGCCGTTACACAGAATCAAGTACTTTAAAGCCAGCAAACTGCATGGTCCTTAGCACAGAAACGCCGTTACACCGAAAAGGAAAATGGATGGAAATTCCTCACAGAATATAGCAGTGTTGAAAAATGTTGTTTTATTTTCGGTGTAACGGCGTTTCTGTGCTAAGGCATTTCTGTCTAGTGAGGGTAAAGAGGAGAGTGAGTGTCTAACCCCTATAAAGTTTAAATTTATGACCTGGCACCAAAATGATCAACGTGATATTTTTTTATATTCTTCTTCGACGATAAGACGATTAATTAACTTCGCTTCGCTCCCCCTTTTGAGCACTTCCGTACCCGTATTCTATATAACTATAGTCTGTTAACTCTATGACTGGCGGCGGAAACCGAGTTTTGCCACGCGAGACGTTTTCGCCGCCGAGGAGCGGGATAAACGCGTACATTTTGGACGCTCCTCCACAAGAAAGGATCGGATTTTCCGAATAAAAATACCCGCGACCCGAAAAAAAATTGCTTACGGGTCAAAAAGTCGGAAATCACGAAAAACACCGTTTTTTTGGCATTTTTGTACTCGCGGTTGCCGCGCCCAAAGTATGCTTTGCGCCCAAACGTCGACGGTACCGACGGGGTTCGAAAAACTAGGGGACGAGTTTCGTGGGGGTTTCCGGGACCAAACTCCCATACTTTGGCCGGGACGACGAAAAAATTTCAATTTTAAGCAAAAAAATTTTTTAGAAAAAACGGATATATTTTTGGGACTTTCCCCAAAAAGTCGTTTGTTGTTTGAACGTGAAAATAAAATAAACCCCCGGGTCATTGAGCCCTTTTTTTGAAAAAAAAAATCGTTTCTTTTTTTATGGGACATTGTTTGGTTTTTTCCGGGTTCCCAAATTTTTGGAAAATTTTTGGTTTACGGAAAAAGACCCCCCAAATTTCCAATTACAAAACCCAAAATGAATTGGGTAAAAATTTTTTTTAAAAAAATTGTCCCCACTTTTTTTTTCCAAATGCGCAAAAAAAAATCCAAAGTTGGAAAATTTTAAAAATTTTACATTTAAAATTAAAAAATTTAAAAAATCCCCTTTCCCCCTTGGTTTTTATTTCCACTACCGGGCACATTAATGTAAGAATGATAAAGGTTTTTTAAAAATTGGTTTGGAACCTTTGGTTCGAACCCCGGATCATAATCCTTCAAATACGTTCTGGACACTTTTTTACCTTTTGATTTTTCCTTTAAAATCGAAAAAAGATGGTACACATTTTTTTAAAATTTAAGGGAGGGGTTATCCGCCCTAATTGGACCTTTGCGATAATCGTGATACCAAACTGCCCATTTTGTACTTTTAACACGTTATGGGACCGCCAAAATGTCTGCGTGTCCTTTTTGGCTTAAAAAAATCATATTTTTTTTTTCTCACGGTTGCCGCCCCAAATTTAGGCTTTGCATCCGAACCCCGACACACCGGCGTTCGAATCTTTCAGGCACAGGCACCGCAAGGGGTTTTGGGGGACCTTTCCATTCTTTGGGGCCGGGGGCAATGATGAAATTTTAAAATGCGCGTAATTTCGAACAAATTTAATTTTTTGCTGTTTAAAAAAAAAATGTTAAAAATCCAGAATTTAAAATTCACTTGGGCGTTGAAAATGCCCGTGCGGAGTTACGGGGGGGGTCAGACGGAAAATTTTCCCGTTTTTTTTTTTACTTTTTTGGATTTTCCATTTTCCATTTTTTTAAAATTTTGAATGCGGGGTAGAGCCCCGGGGTTTTGACAATTCCGAACCCAAATGAAATAGAAAAACGGGTTAAAACCAAATTGCCCCGATATTTCTTTTCGTTTGCGGGGAAAAAAAATTGCAAGTTGAATTTTTTTTTTAACATTTTGCATGCAACTTTTAAAAGTTTTTAAAATTTTGGTTTTTCCCTGGGTTCGTTTTGGAACGACAAGGCTCGTTAATGTGCGAAAAAATAAAGGAATGTAAAAAAAATTGGTTTGAGAACCTGTTTCGCCCCCGGGTTAGGTGGACCTTTCGAGTTCGGTCCGGCCCTTTTTTTTGGATATTTAAAATTTTTGCATTCAAGGTCAAAAAAAGCAGGGTAAATATTTTTTGTAAATTTCAGAATTGAAAAAACCTGTACCCGATTTTTTACGGAAATTGTCATACCAAAACATCACGTATTTGGCTCGTTTAAAGGGGGAACGGGGGGGGGGGAGACAGATTCAATGCGGGCCCGTTTTGCATAGAAAAATCAACATTTTTTTTAACAGCTTTTTTTAAATGACCTAAAACGGCCCTTTTTTTGATTTTTATTTCCCAAACCATTTTTGGTCTCTTAATTTCTAAAAAATCAAATTTTCTAAAAAAAATTACTTTTGACTCCATTTCAAATGTCCTGACCCCAAAAAAAGGGCCTCAAACGTGGTTTGAAAAACCCAGGCCGAAAAAAAAAACGTCTTTTTCGTAGCATGCAAAAAAAAACGTCTTTTTAACGGATACCTTCAACGTTCGATTTCCTTTGTTGACTTATAAAATCGTCAACGGTTTGGCGTTTACGGCCAAAAACATCTCCCCTTCGTTTTCAGATCCTGGGCGAAAAAAAACGCACATTAAAATTTTGAATACTCTCGTCATGTTTTTTTTACGCTTTTTTATACTGATCAAAACATTTTAAATAAAGTGCTTTTCAAAAATTTCAGGGGCCCCCTAAGTAATAAAAACCTTAGGCCTACATTTTAAGAAATCTATCTTTAGCTATGAAGTGATGTAATAAGTCAGGCATTGATCGGGTTGAATTGGGGGGGCTCTGTTTGGGAAACTTTTTTTTAATCCAAAACGAATGTCCATATAAAACCCCACTTGCAATGCCACGAAAACTCATGACATGAACGTTTAGGCACCTGTGAAATCGAGACGCATAGCTTCCCCCAAAGTGGGTTTACCCCGCCTATGTGCCCAAAGTATCGGACGACAATTTAATACTTCCACAAATAAAAAAAATTTTTTTATCTAAGCGACTTCCCTTTACGTTGGGGCATGGCGGGCTTTGGGGGGGGGGAGTAAATCAACGAACACGGGGGGGGAAATCGGGGGGGGGGGGGGAAAAGGACAAAGTGGCGGGGATGTTTGGGGGGGGGGGGGGGAAGTCGAGTTTTATAATATCAAAACCCTTTGATTTTAGTGAAATTTACTAACTTTTTAAAATACGAATCAAATTTCGGACTGATTTGACTGGACCCGCAATGCACTATTTGGGGGGGGGGGGGCAGGGGGGGGTTTGGAAAATGAATTAAAGACTTCATTTATCTTTAAGCCCTTTCATTTTTGGGTCGTTTTCCAATGGGGGTCAGAGGCTGCATCAGAGGGTTTCGGCCCAATACATTTAGTTAAGTTTCTTTTGAAAAATATCTGTCATTTTGGAAAATCAAATAACATTGATTCTTTTATAGCTCGGGGAATTTTCGCCGATGGGTCCTCTCGGGGTCTATGGAACTGTATAAGTCAAGCACAGCTGGTTTTTTACAGGGGTATTTTAGAAGTAAAAAACAGTGATCCCGGGGATTCCCTCACCCTTTAGGGCATTTTAAAATTTATAATTTTTTTTTTCCTTCCGATTTCGTCAGGGGGGCCCTTTCCCCAAACACCTTTTTTTCAACGTGGCAAAATTTTTTTAAAAAATTTTTTTTAAAGATAGTTGGTCTTTTGGGATAAAAAAATTTTTTTTTTGTCATTTAACGGATTGCCTTCAAAAAATTTTACTATACTTTTGTTGGCTTATAAAATAGTCAAAAGGTTGGTGATTACGCCCAACAACTCTCAACCCCCTTTGTTTTTTTAGATCCTGGCGCAAAAACGCACATTGAAATTTTGAATATTTATAATTTCGAAAATTGTTTAAGTGGGTCAAATCTTTTTACACGCCGGATGGGGATTAAGTCTACCAATCCAGAACAAATTGTCCCGAAAAAATTTCTCTAAAATTTAACAAAAAGGGGTAAAAAAAACCGATTTCGAAATTCATTTTGCACTGTACTTAGAGGCGGCGGAAAGCATCCGGGCGACCCAAAAATGTCCCGGAAAAAAAATTTGTCCCGGGGTTCGGATAAACCAAAAGTTACCGCCAACTACCGATGCGGGGCCCTACGCGGACCGATCCGATTTTGCCGCTCAACGAGGTTTTCCAAAAACGAGGTATTCCCGGTACGAGGTTTCCCGCCCCGCATAACTCATACATAGAACGTTTAGACAGCCCTTTTGCAATCGAGACGCATGACTTTTCCCCAAAATGGGGTTTACCCCCTAGGGGGCAAACCAAAATATCGGCGACAATTTAATACTTCCACTAAAAAATAAAAGTTTCATACTAGCGACTTCCTTTACGGTTGGGCTGGGGGGGCTTTGGGGGGGGGGGGCCCGTCAAATCAACGAACCGCGAGGGAATCGGAGGACAAAGTGGCGAGATGATGGGGGGGGGGAATTTGGTTTTATAAAAATAAACCCTTTAAATTATTTTCTGAAATTTTTTTAAATTTTTTTCCCTAGAACCCAATTTTTGTGGGCTGTTTTGTTTTTGACCCGTGCCCTGACCTGTTTTTTGTGTGTGTGGGGGGGTGGGGGGGGGTTTGGGAAAAATAAAATTAAAACATTTCATTGATATCTTCAAGCAATTTTAAATTTTTGAGGCATTCCCAAAGGCGCCAGTGGGCTGCATCGAGGTTTTCGGCCCCAACCTAATTTAGTTTCGTTTCTTTTTAAGTGGTTGGGCATTTTTTGGGAAAACCAAAAAACTTGATTCTTTTATACTTGGGGGAAATTTTTGTCCCCTCGGTTCCTCGGGGTCATGAACTTTTGGTCAAGCGAAGCAGTGGTTTATTTTAGGGTAATTTTTAAAGTCAAAACTGCCGGGCATTCCGCACCCTTTTTGGGGCATTTTCAAAAATTTTAATTTTAATTTTTCCTTCCCATTACGTCGGGGGCCGCATTCCCCAACCCTTCATTTTAACGTTGCCAAAAACTTTTTTTTTAATTCTCAAAATATAGTTGGTCATTTTGTGGATAAAAGTTTTCTTTTTTATTTATCTTCCACAATTTAGTAGATCAGGGACACTCGAGCTCTACGGGAACCCACGGACAGGGCATTTTTGATAACCCACAAGTGTCACGGAAAACTTTTGTCCGGATTAATGAAAAATGTGCAGTATTCTGGTCTGTCCATCTTGGCTTTGCGGATCTGCGCGGACGAGGCGAAGATTTGACTTACCGACATATTTTGTCTCGGGAAATTTTCCCAGGAAACATTTCTCCCACATTTTTCAAAAAGCTAAAAATTATCAATTTTTTAAAAACATTTTACCCTACTTAAAGGGGGGGGACAGCGTCCGGGGGGCGTACTGAAAACTCCCGGAAACAATTTTTCACAGTCTTCGGGACAAAGACAACGTCACCCAAACTACGTTCGCGCCGTACGCGGACCGATTCGCGATTTTGTCGCGTCAAAAGGGTTTTCCAACTAAAGAGGTATTCCCTACGAGGTTTTCCACGCCCCCCCCGCGTGCGGGTTCAAACCCCGCTTTTCGCGCTTTACTTATTCTCATAAGGCAATTCGTAAAATCTTCCCTTCACAATTTAAAAATTTATGGAGTTTCAGAGAACCTATAAATCTCTAAACAGTCAGATCTTTTTTGGGGGAATCACAGATTTTTTTTTTAAAATATATAATTTGTACGATTTTCTTTTTGTCCTACACCTAAACGAAAAAACCGTTACGCTAATTATTTTAAACGCAATACAAAAAATTTTATGTCGTTCGGGGAAACATATCCCCGACGTCCAAGCTTGCTATTGTTTTTCCCAAACCCCTATTTTTAAAACTTTTTATTTTTGTTTACCGAAATATAATACCATAAAAATATCCCGCCCTGGACTTAAATAGTAACTGGGTTTATAAGCCCTGATAAAACCGTGCTAACTCAAAACATTTTTTGTTTAGACAAAAAAAAAAATAAAAATGTAACTTTTACTTTTATGTTTTGAAATTTTTTTGGGGCCCTGTGAAAATTTGACGGCACCCTAAATATTTTTTTGGGTTTTTAGGCAAAATTGGGGGGAAGGGGGGGGGGGGGGGGCCCAAAAATTTGCCCAAATAACCCCCCTTTTTCCTGCCCCTTAAAAACCCGATTGTTTTTGGTTTAATTTAAGGGGTTAGGGCATTAAACCTAGTCAAAAAAATATAAAAAATTTGTTACAAATTGGAAAGGGGCCCTGTGCTGTGTAAAAAAGTTTTGTTAAGATGTTTGCCAAAAAAACTGTTTAACAAAGGGATATAATTTTAGTTAGAAATGTTATTATGTTTAAAAAACGCACAATGTAAAATGGCCTATGGCTGTATTTGTGTCCAGTTTGAATAAATAAATAAATAATAAATAAATAAATAAATAAATAAGTATAACAATAACAATAGAAATTTGGGGCGTTGCACGAAACTGGATAAAAAAAAAACAGTATTCATACGAAAAACCTCTTCTTTTCCCGTTATTATTTCAATTCTGTAAGAACACCGAAACACGAATCTCCAAACAAAACAAAATCTACATTTCCCTTCAACATTCTACGAAATATTAATTTTCTTTCATACTCCCCCCTCTCCCCACCCCCCTCTTTAATCTGCGCGGATGTACCCTGATGTCATTTCTTTACCATTGTTGAGCGTGTACATCGTGGACACGGCGTCGCATAAGCCTATCAAGAGATGGTGTTGACGTCGGGTGGGGGGGGGGAGATGAAAATAACCTCATCACTGATGAAGACCCGAGGCATCTTTTCAATCCGGAACGTAAATTATGAGATAGACTTTCATTGTTATGATTATAGATACCTCCAAGTCCTGTCTCCCCAATGAACGAACTCTAAAGTAAGCGGTTTACATCGTAGGCAAATTTCAACTCTTAACAATTACTTAATTCGATTCATTAACTCTTAACGATTAATAAACACCCCTATATTACGTGATTTCGTTCCGTGCTCTATGTTTCGGTAGCCTGAGTAGATTATTACTATATAGATCTGGTTTACGCTCGCTTGCATGGGCCCATTGTTGTTGCTGGCGCCCCAGGCCCGCGCCTCGCTCATCTAATTCCAAAACACAGAATATCCATAATAAAAAAAAACATGAGAGAAAGAATAAAAGAAAGAAAGGGAGGGAAAAACACGTAAATGAAAAGTAAAAATGTCTTTGTGGGAATAATAGACGGAGAGAAAAACCCCTTTTCCCATTCAAATATGAACTAATGCATAATATTCATTACGATCTCGTCTGTATAGGCGTATCTCTTTCTTCCATGAGGGGAAGGGGGAGGGGGGGGGATACCCATCAAATCATCATTCTGACTCCATGTAAACACACACACACACACAACACAGGGGAGCTAGTCCAATGAATTAAATAACATGCCTTTCACTACGGAGAGAGAACAGGGGCTTGTTTAAAAGTCACCACCTGTCCCGAATTCATCCCCTAATAGGTTTTATAAATGGTAGTGAACAACTCCGGAACCCTAATCTGATTGACTTGACAAAGACAAGCCACTCACAGGGGGGCTTCACAAATTGAGGCGTTTTGATTCAATTCAAGCGGGTTTGATTCCAGAGATAGATCGGCCAGATCTACACAGACAGAGAGAGGCTTCAAAGTGATACTTGGAGTTTGAAGGACTGAATGGATTAGATTTGATTATATCTTGGAAGGTACGTACACGCAAGTTGGAGGGACCTTTAAGACCTAGGAGAAAGAGCAACACGTAGCCGGGAATTTATTCTAATTTGAGCCTCGAGTCTCGTACATTGAAGCATACAAGTTTATTTAACATTTTATAACCTTTATTAACACAATTCACTTTTAGTTCCTTGTTTCAAATTACCGTATACGACTTGATAACTTTATAAGTTTAATCTGTTACCTACTTTTTATTGTAATTTCCCCAACAGGGGATAATTCCCTGATAATGGTGTGAAAAATTCAAAATTACTTTATAATATTTTATCCCAAACAAATATTCGACACGAACGATGACAAAACGACATAAACCCCCCCTTCCCCCCCCCAGCACTCCTCTGCTTTTTGACCGAGTCCAGCGGGGGTCTGCCCCCCCCCCACCCCCCCTGAAGTTTCGGCACCAAATAAACAAAAAAATCAATTGGGCCGAAATTAATTATTTAAATTTAGTTAGTGGGTTTTTATAACTTGGGGTAAAATTTGGGCCCAAATTGCGTATCATCATGCCTCTTTTTCTGTTGACCGATGTAACAGTCATCAAGTTTAAAATTCAAAAGGCATTTCCCGCGCTTTTTGCCTTTTTCAAAACTGTCTTTGATTTAATGTAATTGCGTATTAGTTTTTTAATTACAATTGCTTTTTTTGTCTTTATACAAGATTCTCCCCAAACCCCAAACCAAACCCAAAAAAACCCAAAGTGCGACTTGACTTGAGAGCTGACTATCTCAAGTGCGACGTTCCTATAAAAAAACCCTCGAGTTCGAGCCCCAGCTCTAAACTCTCAGAGTTGCGACGTTCCTGTCACTACTCTCAAAAGGCGAGTTCCTATCAAACAACCCTCCATTTTGCGAGCCCCCTAGCGCTTACTTCAGAGTTGCGGTTCCTATCTGACAACCTTCCAAGTTGCGACGTTCCTAGCTTACTACTCTCAGAGTTGCGACGTTCCCCTTGCTCTATACTCTCAGAGGTGCGACTTTCCTATAGCAAACTCTTCAGAGTTGCGACTCCCTAGCGTTATTCAGAGTAGCGAGTTCCTATAAAAAACCCTTTCCCAAGTTGCGACGTTCCTAGCTTACTACTCTCAGAGTTGCGAGTTCCTTGCTCTATACTCTCGAGGTGCGCGTTCCTATATTAAACTTCAATTTTCGATTTTCCCTTTGCTCTATACTTAGAGTGCGACGTTCTAGTTTACTACCTCAGATTTTGGACGTCCTAGCGCTCTACTTCAGAGTTGCGACTTTCCTATCAAACAACCTTCCAAGTTGCGACTTCCTGGGCCCCTCTATCTCAGATTGCACTTTCCTTGCTCTATATTTCCAAGGTGCGAGTTCCTAGCTACTATCTCAGAGTTGCGATTTTCCCAGCTTACTATTCGAGGTGCGAGCCCTAGTTATTTACTCTCAGATTTGCGATTTCCAAGCTTACTACTTCAGGGTGCGACGTCCTACTTTACTCTCAGATTTGCGACTTTCCCTTTGCTCTATACTCAAAGGGGTGCGACGTTCCTTGCTCTATACTCTCAGAGTTGCGACTTTCCCTAGCTTAACTCTCAGATTTCCCCCGATGTCCTATCTAAAAACCCTTCCAAGTTGCGACGTTCCTGCTCTAAACTCTCCGATTGCGAAGTTCCTTGCTCTAAAACTCTCAGAGTTGCGACGTTCCTTGCTCTAAACTCTCCAAAGGTGCGCGTTCCTTCTCTATACTCTCAGAGTTGGGGACGTCCCTAGCTTACTACTCTCAGAGTTGCGATTTCCCTTTACTCAAATACTCTCAGAGTTGCGACGTCCCTAGCTTACTACTCTCAGAGTTGCGACGTTCCTTGCTCTATACTCTCAGAAGTTGCGGGTTCCTATCTAAAAACCCTCCGAGTTGCGACGCCCCTAGCGCTTACTCTCAGAGTTCGACGTTCCTATCTAACAACCTTCCAAGTTGCGACTTTTCCTATAGCTTACTACTCTCAGAGTTTCGATTTTCCTTGCTCTATACTTCAGAGTTGCGACGTTCCTAGCTTATCCCTCAAGTTGCGACGTCCTAGGCTTACTCTCAGAGTTGCGACGTTCCTATCTAACAACCCTTTCCAAGTTGCGGACGTTCCTAGCTTACTACTCTCAGAGTTGCGACTTTCCTTCTCATACTCTCAGAGGGCGACGTTCCTAAGCTTCTACTCTCAGAGTTTCGATGTTCCTATCTAACAACTTCCAAGTTGCGACGTTCCTTGCTCAAATCTCGAGGTGCGACTTTCCCTTTGCTCTATACTCTCAGATTTCGACGTCCCTAGCTTACTACTCTCAGAGTTGCGACGTTCCTTGCTCTATACTCTCAGAGTTGCGACTTTCCCTTGCCTCTAAAACCTCAGAGTTGCGACGTTTCCTTGCTCAAACTCTCCGAGGTGCGGCTTTCCCTTTGCTTACTCCCTCTCAGAGTTGCGACGTTCCTTGCTCTAAACTCTCCGAGTGGGCGTTCCTAGTTACTACTCTCAGAGTTGCGACGTTCCTTGTTATACTCTCAGAGTTGCGACGTTCCTTGCTCTATACTCTCAGGGGTTGCGAACGTTCCTTGCCTCTATACTCTCAGATTTGCGACGTTCCTGCTCTATACTCCAGAGGTCGACGCCCTAGCGCCTACTCTCAAGTTGCGACTTCCTTGCTAACATCGAATTTTGTTGGTCCAAATATCACCCTGATATCCAAAATACTCTAGCTTCGTGCGACTTTTCGTTGCCATGGTAACGTTACTTTTGTTAAAATGTAATTTCCATCTATAAGGAAGTTAATTATTTCTCATAAGCTAAGAAGCAATGCCTTTTGCAAGAACTGAAGCTTACGGTTATCCTCGTGCAAACAAGGCGATCGAAATTTCCTCTGCGTCTGAAGGTTTCTCAACATAAAGGGCCCACTGGATTTCGAGAACTTCTTGGGGAATCGATAAAGTAGTTCACACCTTTCATTTTAATTGTCACCTTCTAATTTCTAATTTTCTAAAAGAGATTGGACCAAATTTATCATTTTTCTTTTCAATTCAAATACTGTATATTTTTTAAGTGGTTAAAATTTTAAAATTATATTTTGCCTTTTATTTGATGTGACAATGTCATAAGCTAGTGCTAGACCTATAAAGCTACTTTTTTGAATGTTTGTATTGTGGGTTCGTTTTGTGTTTAATTGCTGAGTTTTCATGTAGTTTTTATCTATTTTTGTTTAAACTTATTGTTTAAACACATTATTGCTAATTTTAATTACATACTTTAAACATCATTTTTATTATTTTACTATTTAGGGATATCGCACACAATTCTGTGTTTAAGGGCAAGCCATGGAGACGCCTTGGCTATGCTCGTTGTGATTTTTCTAATAATTGTACCAATGATCATTGAATAATATAAATACATAAATAAATAAAACCCACCGATCCCCGACTTTTGTGGTTATTTTTTAATCATGATTATGTAAAATTTTGTTATTGTTCGTATTTGTTATTATGTTCTAATTTAAATTCTCTGTTTGCTGTACGTATTTGAAAAAATTTGTGATAATCTAGTGCGGTGAGGAAGAACAAATTTGGAATTTAGAAGACTAAAATTATGCAGTAAAAATACTGTAAATTTTGGGGAATTAAAATATCAACTTCAATATTACGGGTTCTTTTGAATAAAGTAGCATTAGGTAATACATATAAATAGCAAATAATGGATCTTGGATGAATGGCGAACTGTATCTGTAACGTTGGTATAACCCATGGGTATAACCGACTTTTAGGGAAGTTTGCCATGAATTACAAATCCCCGTTCCCTCCCACCAAGGCCTATTATGCTCTCAAATATATTTCATTTACGTTTTCAGGCATTTATTTCGCACAAAAGCTCTTGGATTGCGGCTTTCTGAGCTCTTTGGCCTAGATGAAGCGAGACTTCATCTTTTCAAACCGTCCATATGAGTGTTTGTTAATGTACGTACGGTGCCTCATCTACTTTTACCGTAATGCACACCTGAGCAAGGTAAAGCCCATGTTATTCGCTGACTATTATAACTCCAGTTGATTAATTAGACCACACATCACAGCGGGGGTAGGAGGGGGGGGGGGGGGGGGTTCTCTGCTGGTTTCAACTCAATTCATCTCGTCTCTAATTTAAACCATTGAAATCAGTTGAATGATAATGTCGGATGAAAAATTCTTGCCTGTTTTAGATCGCGTGAGAAACTGTACTGGCCGAAACTCTGGGATGATTTGACCAGATCGGGAAAACTTTTTTTACAATGTTAAATGCCCATTTAAAAATACGCTTCATCGTCAAATCCGTTAATGTCACATACAGTCTGGACCGCTTTTTGACCTTTAATTTTCATCCAAAAATCAGCATTTTTGGAAGGTTGTTCAGAAAGGATGAGCGCATGTCGCTATCAGAGAGCATTTCTACATTTCAAATAATTGTCTCCTTTTACACAAAATTGGGAAATTACTACAAATTAACTGTTTAGTGTCATATTTACGGTCAGTTAATAAGAAAAGTGAGGAATATTTGGAAAATGTGCTTTAATTCCGCATACAACACATCCTTACATAACATTTTGGTGCAAACACAACCCGACAGGACACACGATAGAGCTTCCAAGTAATCCAGACTTTACCTCTGCATTCTGCGTAAAAACGTAGTTTTTGGTATATCGGCAATCCTGAAATTTGAATTTGTTTGTCAATTTTTTTTCGAATTGTAAATCGTATACTGATGTGGATGTGAGGAAGACTGACCCGTACTGGACAGATGCAGCCACAGGCGCGGGAAGATACGGAAGGGCCCACCCCTTCACCATCAATAATAATTGACCAGACAGGGCTTTACCCAAATTAATACATGTTCTACTTCTCAATTTCATTAATCGGGAAACACTACCGTAGGCGTAATAGATTTTATGGAAATCAATCCAGAAATTACATCATCCATCCATACAAGCAGGGTGGATGGATGGATTTTGTAATTTCTGGAATGATTTCCACAAATTGTTCTACTATTTTCTGACACTATAGTCTCTCCGCCCTTGGGGATAAAAATAAGGACAAGTACAATTTAAATACAATGCGACAACAATTTCCCGATCTCTTTGTTAGGGTTGTAAACGTCGATCATCTCAACACACTAGGATTGTAAATGTCATCCTTCTCAGTGAAACAGCCGAGCAGTGAGTAGGGTGCGAGGTGAGCGCTCTGCAGAGGATATATTTATCTCCAGTTGGTTATTGTTCTCTCGTCGATGGTGATGATGCCAACAAGGTTAGCTTGGTCTGCTTTAAATTTAATTTCCTACACTGAAAATCAGTTGTTATGATGTGAGTGTGACTTGGGGAAATAGACTCTAAATAAGAATTACATTTAATTATATATTTATTTAATCATTTGCCCTAAAAGCCAGTAGCGTGACTTTTCAATTACGTTTCCTTTCATTATATTTTATTTGCCGATTTTTTCCGATCTTTAATACCGATTTTCTCGTTTTTATTACACCCGTCAGCGCTAAAATGTAGGAAAACACCAAGGTCGTTGTTGGACGAGTGAGTGAGCCATGTGTTGAGTACCCGGTAATATTCCCTTTCCTCCCATTACCAAAGGCTGGATCTGGATCGCATGGGTCTTTCTTTCCTAGCCTACATCATAGGCTGGAGTTGACGCCCCTTATACCATACTAAACTCAACTCTTATCATTTGCGTTTTCCTAGTCTGTTTAGTTGGCTAAGGGCCTTTATACCCGGAATGTGGGAGGCCCTAAATGCCAGTTCTACGGCTTTAACTACTAAATTTAATCTGAATTATGTTGACTATTAACGGGTTTGAATTTATTACCGATTTTCTTACCTCATTACTTATAACATCTGACCAGTGGAGATGTTTTGGTTGGATAATAGCAATAACCGCGGCCCTAAAAGCCAGTAGTGCGGCTTTTCCTACTACATTTCATTGGTGTATGACGGCCACGCAAATCTAAACCCGATTTTCATTAACTATTGCGCGAATCCCAGCTGCGTCCGATGTGTATGCCTCTCTCTCTCTAGCATTTAGCAGTTGCACTAGCTCCGTCTCTCTCTCGTCGTCTACATCTCCAAACCCTATTACATCCATTCACGGCCGGTTTGGTAGGAGACAAAACAACTCGATGTTCTAATTAGTGGAGCCGTGATTAACGTGGTATAAATTCATCACACAATCCTGGTGATTTATGTAATCAAGAGCCGGAGAGAGAGAGAGAGAGAGAGAGAGAGAGAGAGAGAGAGAGAGAGGGGGAGAGGGGGGGGAGAGGGGGGGGGAGAGAGAGAGAGAGAGAGAGAGAGAGGGAGAGGGAGAGGGAGAGAGAGAGAGAGAGAGAGAGAGAGAGAGAGAGAGAGATAGCAGATGAGGTTTACAGACAATCAAAGTCACGGTTCATCAAACGAACCATTCACGAAACTCAACTCAAAAACAATTTTCTAAAACGGGAGGATTCAGTTACGAAATAAACTTAATCATGGGTAGAAAACATAAAGCTTGAAACAAAAATAAACATTTTTGAAATTTGTTTCATTGCCCTTCACCGGGGATGGGATGGGGATGGTTTTGTTCACTGGGGGGGGGGGGGGGGGGGATTATTACAGTATATTTGGTATGGGGTAGTGGCAAGCCCCCCATAAAGTTAGAAAGTTCATGATAGGAGGGCATCTCTACCATTACTGGATGAGACAGCAAGCAAAGAATATGTTTATTAATGATAGCTAACTAGCCCGGCACTGCCACCTAAAAGTTCGACGCACAGCGAATGTCGCCGAGGCTCAGCTTTCTGCTTTCTCCGGGTAAACGTGATAAATAATAAATCTAAATCTATCAGTTCCAGTACACGCATTCCCCAACTATACACAACCTTTCTGATTGTCTTTGTTTTACTTGTATGTATTACTGCAATGTAAATAAATTATGAAATTAGTACTCAAATTTCTTACAATTTCGTCTATATATCCGTTTTTCCTCAATCTTTTCACTTTTGTATTTTTTTATTTTAAAATTTATTTATGAGTTTTTAAATCTGTTTTGGATTTTCATTTTACATTCTGGACAAGATAATTAAATAATAAAATTGATGGTAATAATTTTCAGGGCTTATTCTCTGCAACCCAGTGTTGATATCCACGGCAAAGTTATTGGCTCAAGCACAATTTCTTGGTGATTGCTAACCGTTTAGCTCAATCAGCAACACATGAGCGCGTACCGAAGTGGTTACTGCCTAAATATTATCTTTAAATGAACGAAATATGGCTCCTCGCCAAAGTCATCGTATATTTGCGTAAGATGAGACAGCACGCACACACACAGCATAGCACCCTGCAACAGCTGTTCACCCACCCAACCACACAGCCCGGCTAGCTCAGTCGGTAGAGCACGAGACTCTTAATCTCGGGGTCGTGGGTTCGAGCCCCACGTTGGGCGAACTTTTTTACTTAATTTATGCATCGTGCAATTCTATATTTATTATTGAGTGCTTAGTCAGTCATAGGTCAAAATAATGTTATTGCTACTATTTAAAAAATAGCAACCTTATATTAATATTTTTTTAAATTGAGAGGTATAACAAAAATTCACTAACATAATAATTTTAGTTGAATCTTAATCGTGGTGATTATAAGGCTGATTTTTCCTAAACAAAAGTACGTTTTATTTTTCTAATTTTTTATTAAAAAAAAAAAAACGCCCATAGACCCTTTAAAAGAATACTTTCATGCAGAACACTAGTTATTGCGTTGTAGAAATAAAAATTTAACGTTACAGAGTTTGTAACGAAGAATACGACTTACAAATTTCATGAGATGATGATGATGGTGATGATTTTAGTGTATAATTTATTTTATTTATTTAATTATTTATTTATTTATTTATTTATTTAACGTCTATGTCTATCCTATTCAGTTAGAAACAGATTTACAAAGATGGGAAAAAATCTAATATTTAGATGCAGACAACAATGAACTACAGTTAAGTAAATATTTGAAATGGTAATATTTTGGTAACAAATTCAAAAATGATATTAAATGCAATTGAATTCCAAAAGTATACGCTTCTGTTCAAAAATGACTCACGAAATGATTCGGAAATTAATCTAGGAACTTGCAATATGCGCATTAGAATATAATTTTTATCACGATCAACAATTTCAAAAAATTTGAAAATCATTGGGTATACCTAAATAAATTAATACCTTTCAATACTTTGTAATGTATTTACCAGCACGCTATACTTCATCCTTTCCTCAATCGTGAAGCAATCAGATAACAAATTTTGGCTCAAAGTAATTGAATCAAACAGATGGTCAATTATATTCTGGAGTACAACATACTCAGTAGAAGGTCTTACTGCCCAAACCACTAAGCAATAATCAATAACAGAGCTAATATAAAAACCTACACGTAAACTCAACATTCTCTCTGTTACAAACCTCTTCATTATACTTACTTGGAAGCTTCGCAAACGCTTTTTCAGGCGCGTTGTTGGATGAGCGTAATTAAAAAAAACGAAAATAACGTAAAATTGTGATTTTCATGAGAAATAATTTTTCGATTACGCTCAAATTTCACAAGAATATATAAATTCATAAAATTAAGGTTATGTGAAAAAATCATTACAATCGGATAAAGCATGTCGGTGTTATAGGTCGAAGAAATTTTAAAAATCGAAAAAAATCGTAAAATTGCGATTATCAAGAGAAATAATATTTCAATTCCTCACAAATGTCACACGAATATATCAATTCATAAAATTAAGGTTCTGTAAAAAAATCATTACAATCGGACAAAGCATGTAAATGTAATAAGTCGATTATAAGCAGTCGCGTGCGCTTGGCTGCGGGCGAACGACCGTCGCCCTAGATTATACTTGACTAAAGACAGGTCAAAATATATATTTGAAAAGTTAATGCTTAAGATTTTGACTACAAGGAAATAATGTAAACTAATAAAATTTGCATTTTTTTTTATTTGTCGGATACAACGTATGTATAACCAATAAATCACCTTAAATTCAAATCTTGATATTAATGTCATACAAATTTGCGATGTTTAAAAAAGATTGTTTCCAATGTTATTAACTGTGCATAACTTTTAGCTCCGCATAGCTTTCTACTAATTATATATTTATTAATTATATTTAATTAAATTCAAAATAAAATGAAGTAATTCATTTCTCTTCTAATATGTTTGCACTAATTCTTACAGTATTATACATAAAATAGAACATATCCCGCCAGTTCCAATGATAAAATCAGAGGTTATAAATGATTGTGGCTCTTGATTTTTGATTTTAATGATTTCCTATGTATCTTATCAATACGAAGAATGTTGTGACGTTAATGTTGATTCAGAGAAAATTGCATTGCTGATCCCAAGATTATTGGATGAGCTAAGCGAAGACTTCAATAATTCCACTTACGTTACCCCAAGAAAAGCAGCTCGGGTGTTTTTTGTTTGTTTTTCTGTCTGTTTGTTCTCTCTCTACCGGGCAAACGGCATTTGCGATATTGATGAAAATTAAAGGGGACCTTCGAAATCTTCTAACGTACAACTTGCCACGTTTTTGGGTACAATCGAAAAAAATTTTCTCATGAATATCGTACTTTTACGATTTTTTTTTTCGAATTTTAATGAGATATTTTCGTGATATTTGGGCCGATTTTGACCAAACGGGTGGGGCTACAACGTTCATATTATACATGGACGTTAAGGTTATGGTGACATAGTTCCTTTTGAATGAAAAAGTTGTAAACGCTAGCCAGAATCATGAGAAATAAAGGTTTTAATATA
Organism: Sweltsa coloradensis; assembly: GCA_024449915.1. Classification (NCBI taxonomy): domain Eukaryota; kingdom Metazoa; phylum Arthropoda; class Insecta; order Plecoptera; family Chloroperlidae; genus Sweltsa; species Sweltsa coloradensis. The sequence goes on along the minus strand of JAMZAV010008000.1, from coordinate 8,057 downwards.
CGTTTTTAGAGGTGTATAATAATAATAATTAATTTAAACGTACTAGTTCATCCAAGTTCTTTTTTCTAATTAATTTAAACGCAATATCATGCAAATTATATTTTGCCAAGCTTTTCAAGGATGCTGTTACGGAACACTGTTCGTTTATGAATTAAGAATGCGCAAATGTGGAAGGGTAGATGAGCTTGGCCCTTTTTTAGATCTCATTTCTTTTGAGTGTGTAAGGTTTGGCTGTATTTCTACAAGATTTTGTTATGTGTGTGATCTCATTACTTTTTCAAGTTCCATTGCAAAATTATTTGTTAAAAGTTAATAATTTTATCAAAGTGGATTTAATTTCTATGGTATTACCAATTAACAATAGGATGTTAAATATTTAGTGGTCCAAAGACTTGATTTTTGTAAACAATGTAGTCGATTATTGTCAAGTAACTATAGTTACTTGTTGATTATATTCTTGAATAAGGCTTATACTGAAACCTTTATTTGGAAGCCTTCCAGCAAACTTTTTTAACTTTTTCTTTCAAAAAGAACTACATGACCTTAATGTCAATGTAAAATATGAAAGTTGTAGCCCCACCCGTTTGGTCAGAATCGCTGGGCAATTGAAACTGACGAATTAGACAGAAGTAGCCAGTAGCTAGTAGCCAGTAGTATGAGTAGTAAGTAGTAACTAACATTTTGAGCATGTTTCAAGTCATTTTTTCACCAGAAGGAATGCTCGTACCCCAACAAATTTGGCATGTGTTGTCGGGTACCTAAATCCTCTCGATTTTGAGAGTTTTCAAGTTCACATCACGTTTCATGACGGCTGGGTAACACCTCGAAATCACCCCAACTTTGCTTGCTGTATAAGGTGAGGTGCCTGAGTGTGTAGCGCACCGAGGCTTGGCTGCGGCGCCCTAACGGGCACCTAGATAAGCCGAATAATTTTTTTTAAACCGAAAAAAGCGAAAAATTGCGATTTTCATGAGAAATAATTTTTAGATTTTACGCTCAAATTTCACACGAATGTATTAATTCATAAAATATAGGTTCTGTGAAAATATCATTACAATCGAATAAAGCATGTAGGTGTTATAAGTCGAAGACAATTTTAAAAAATCGGAAAAAATCGTAAAATTGCGATTTTCATGAGAAATAATTTTTAGATTGCGCTCGAAACCTGGTAGTTCTAAGTTCAGAGATTTCGAAGGCCTCTAGAAAATTTCATCGCAATTGGAGTATCGGTTTAGCCGGAATCGTGTTAACAAACACACAAAAATACAAACAGAAAAAATAAGAAGAACGAAAAAAAAAGAAAAATTGCGATTTTCATGAGAAATAATCATTCGATTGCGCTCAAAAACGTGGCAGTTCTAAGACCAGAGATTTTGAAGGCCTCCAGAAAAGTACATCGAAATTGGAGTATCGGTGCAATTTTCATGAGAAATAATTTTTCGATCGATTTTTCGCAAGTGGCAATTCTAAGTTCAGTGATTTCAAAGGTCTCCAGAAAATTTCGTCGCAATTGGAGTATCGGTTTAGCCGGAATCGTGCTAACAGACACACAAAAATACAAAAAAAAGGATTTTTTTCTCCAGTGTATAGTGAAGTGGAATCTTCGCTTCGCTCGCTACGCTCATCCAATAATAATATGGAATATGGAAATTGTGTGGCTCGTTGGACTTGTGTGTGGCTCGTTGGTCTTGTGGTTAGCGTATCTGCTTCCAATGCAAGGTCAGGGTTCGATTCCTCCCAAAGTTCGAAGTTTTTTAGTTTCTGATTTTGACTTGGGTTCTGCACCCCCCACAGACATTCAGCACTAATTCTGGAATAAACATCACTAATTAGCACTAAATATTTGGAGTTTGAAAGAGATCGGATGAATGGGGGACTTCACGGACCTGAGTTCCTGAGTTTTAAACCAAGCATCCATCCTCTCTTCGGCATCCACACCTTCTAAATAAAAAACCAAGTCATCAGGATATAAAACATAATTGGTTCCGGCCACTATAGTAGATATATCACCTATGTAGACAATAAATAAAAGAGGTCCTAATATTGATCCTTGGGGTATTCCACAAAAAAGATTGAATGCTATTGAACTATATTTCGCAAGAGTGACAACAATTTTCTTTTCACGACAAAATTGATAGCAAATAAGGACTTAACTTGGTTTTTAGTTTTATTAAAAGAGGTAGAAAAAGAAACAAAATGTGTGTTCTTAGCCTAACGGTACTGCCTCCTTACTTTGGATGTTAAAATTTATGACTAAAGATAATTTTTCCCACATGTCTTTAGGCTACAGATTATAAATTTGCAAACAAATATCAGTAAAATTTTAAATTAGCTTAACCTTATCTTATTCGAGAATAAAAAAGTTCGCCCAACGTGGGGCTCGAACCCACGACCCCGAGATTAAAAGTCTCGTGCTCTACCGACTGAGCTAGCCGGGCTGTGTGCCAGGTGCCGATGTGTACTAAACACACATCTGGCGCTTTAAGCCGTGCTCTGACGTCACGCATCTTGTAGAATGTAGAGTACACAAGGTCTAGGTCGGAGATGCGTTGTTATTCACAGTACGCGCGATCTCAGCTCTCGTTATCATCGCATCAACACTCTGATTATGATGACTGAAAAGTAGGGACGCGCGACAGTGAAATAAAAGTTTTATTTCAATATTATTATATAAATATTTAAATATCGAGAGTTATCGAGAGTTAAGTTAATTTCTCCCACGAAGATTTCGAAACCCAGAGAATTCTTTTCAAATAAAGTGGAATACACGTGTTGAAGAAGAAGAAGAAGAAGAAGAAGAAGAAGAAGAAGAAGAAGAAGAAGAAGAAGAAGAAGAAGAAGAAGAAGAAGAAGAAGAAGAAGAAGAAGAAGAAGAAGAAGAAGAAGAAGAAGAAGAAGAAGAAGAAGAAGAAGAAGAAGAAGAAGAAGACGAAGAAGAATGGTGGAATTTTATTACATTTTAGCGTGAAAAAAAGAAATTGTGAAAATCCACAAATTGCCAGTTTACAAAATGTTGCCACTTATGAATTCAACGATGCTCTTGTTTGATATTGAGGAGGGCAAAACTATTGTCTTGCCCCTTGTTTTGGCAGGAGGTAAGTGCCCCCTGTACCCCTTTGCCCCCTCCCCCCTATCCGGCGCCAAAGTAACACAAGTACCCTAGCACACACCACATCAAGAAAATATCAACATTCTGCAATGTTATTCCATTGGTTTGGAGGTGATTGATGCGCACATAACAAGCACACACGGGCAAGACATTCCCTGCGGTATAAACACCACGTTATCAAGCATACGATGAAGTGAGAACTCTAATTACTTGTCTACCTCTCGAGCACCGAGTCGTTTGAGCCTCACTCGTGCATTATGCCCACCCCTTTCAGTAGCTTGATGATTGTAAGAGAGCTGGCGCAGGGGTGGGGGCAGGGGAGGCTTTAATCAACTTGCTAATCATCGCCGGAGCGCTCGTTGTGCTACGAACACAATGACGAGAGGATGTAGTACATGTGTGACGAGTAATCCATGTACCGAGTCGCTCAGAGAGATTGAGAGAACGCGGGACACGTGTTACAGGCATATTCCTCTTCGTTTGGCTGACAGGCGCCAATAACTCTGTCATAGTATCAAATTTTGAACAATTTGTCGGTGGTAAAGAATTGGCTCTACAGTCACACTTTTATTTTCAAGTAATTATTTTAATTATTGATATTTACGATTTTGGATTTTGTTAAAAAGTCGAAAATTTAACATTTTCGTGAATCGTTTCAGGCTGATGAACAAAAACTACTAATTTAGATCTATATCAAATACTGTAATAAGCATGCTGTACGTGATAATATCAATGGATGCTTTGTTGACAACAATACATATTTATGTCGGATGCTTCATGGCCGAACTAATAGCTAATTGGCCACCTGTGAAAATATGTATATCAGACCAATTCACTCATGGCGGGAATATTAGTAGTCGCCTGTTACAGATTGAACAAGACAAAACGATGGGAAATATAGTTACCGCCTGATCTCAACAAAATAAATCCTTGGGGAGAACTTTCAGTCAGGATTGCCGGTAGTGGGATTCGAATTGTGACCTCCCAAATCAGATGCGAGATGAATATTGTTTTTGACATTTTTATTTAGATTTATTTCATTTTAATTAAACTTTTTGTCAAATTGTGAAGTTCATCAGTTCACCACTAACACAATATAAACTCAAAGTCCTTACTTTTCTTCAGGTCATAAAATGTCTACTGCTAATTCATCGCGTTCATCTCGCACTGCTCGGCTGTTTCACTGAGAAGGATGACATTTACAATCCTAGTGTGTTGAGATGATCGACGTTTACAACCCTCTACAAAGAGATCGGGACATTGTTCTCTCATTGTGCGAGGTGAGCGCTCTGCAGGGGATATTATAATGATTGGTATTTCTGGCCTGAACAAAACTAAGGACTTTCTTTCAGTTCACATGTTGGAGTGGCCTTCTTGATTTAACTAAAAGTATAATGGACCTTGACGTAGATCTAGAATTAGGAAACCTATATACGTAAATGCTTTTGTTGGTGTTGTTGATTAGTGATTAGCAATCTAATTATCTCGACTTGATCGTTTATCAAAATAAATTGATGTTGTTAAAAACACATCAACACCTTTTAGTTTTAATTGCTCTAATTGGGTTGTTTTTGTTTTGTACTAATTAACGAGGTACTAATTATCGCGCGTATTTCGGAAGGAAGACGTGACCTTGGCACGACCTTGGGGGATTCACCAAGGTCACGCACACACACTCGCACTAATCATATTACAATTGAGAATAACGCGTTCATGCGAGTAATATGCTAATGTTTGTGAAAGGCGAGGGTTGGGGGGGGGTAACTACCCCCTTCGTTCTTCTATCCCCCCCCCCCCCCCCCACCCCGTGATTGTAGCCATATTAGACAGGAACTATAAGGCCTACACAGTTTTCACAAATACACAATTTTTACTCTTCTTTACAAGTAGGCCATGAGCATATTATTCATGTGCAAATAAAGTCGACGATATCCATTTCAAAATGTTATTATTTTAATATAATGCAGACCTAGCCATGCTCTTTCCTAAAGTAAGTTTTAACATTTTGTATTGAGAGTATAAAACTACCACATTTATAATTTAATATAAAATTGATGGAAACTAATAAAATAATACCCAAATAAAATAAAAACACAAAAGTTACAAGATACATACAATATATTGAATATAATTTAATTATGAACTTGGGACAACAAATATAATTCATCAACCAAATCGAATACTATAGAAACCTTTGTCGCCCAACCTATCCTGATGTCGAAATAATCAAAACTCTTTAGTTTGGGCCAAAAATGTCGCCCCCCTCCCCCCCCCCCCCCCCAACTCAACTGCTACACACGTTATATTTCTACGCTCTAGTCAGGCCGCGTCATTTCAATAACAGCGCGGTTGTCTTTGAAAGGACCGAACGCGATGCAACGTCATTTATCAGCTGACAATAGGTTCGGGCCAGGCTCAAATGTCCCCATCAAATTAATAGAGGGTGGTTCGCCCCCCCCCCCTCCCCCCTCCCCTCGCAGAATATTAATCAACGAGTAAAACAGCCTTTTGTAAAAGAGAAGAAAGTAGAGGCACTTTTCAGTAAATTACGACATGAATATCCATAGACAACAGGCTGTGGGGCTGTGTGCGTGTGCGTGTGCGTGTGCGTGTGCGTGTGCGTGTGCGTGTGCGTGTGCGTGTACGTTTATTCTGTTCCTAAAATTAATGTTTTGATTGATTCTTAGTTTGTTTAATACTGTAAAGTGACCAAAGCCACATGCAACATCAAGACCACCGTAATTTATTTAGTGGTGAATAATATAAGATTTCATAATAAATGCATAATATCTTTAAATGGGACGGACATATCAAAAGATATCTGATAGATGCTAAAAACTTAAAATAACATTAAAAATGTATTAAAATAATTGAACGAGTGAGCGTAGCGAACGTAGTGATTTCCATTCGACTTAAACGGCCCTTACGGTTTTTCTGCGTGCGTGCGTGTGTGTGTCTGTGTGTGTACGTTGAAAATCAGTCCACTCGCTGCACACATTGCGCTGAAAATTTTAAACGGACATCCGGTACGAGTTTTTTGAGAACTGTTAACAAATCAGCAAGATTCATTGCGATTTAAACCTACAAGAAAAAATAAACTGAGAAATAGACTTCCAATGTTTAGAAATTATTTTTAAAAGACAATGTTTTAGATTTTGAAAAGATATTTTTTGTTTTTTTTTTCGCCTGGCCGTGAAAAGCCGTGTCCATGCAAGGTCAGTCGAATGTTGGACGTCAAGGTACCCCAAATTCCGCACGTAGATTGAGTAAACCTTGCAATATTTTCACGTATTTCGTACTGGCTATGTTAAACCCTAGTAGGCCCTATTGCCCCAGATGATGGACTAACTGCGTGATATGCATTTCAAACATGTTTATAATTATTTTTGAAATGCAATCTAGAAATTACAAAATCTTTCCCGACCAGGGGATGAACCCACGTCTCCCACATTTTGGCTACAAGGGTGGTTTAGCCTACTATACTAGGGAATCGCCAAAGTCGTAGTTAGACGTGTTGAGCGAGTCTTGTGTTGAGTACCCGGGAACATTTGCATTTAAGTTTGATTATATTCGTATAGATAATAGGGTATTGGTGGAAATCACTGTCCCGGAGGTTGCTGTTGTTTGGCAGTCTTCAACTGAATATTCCGTGTGACTGCCGGGTCTTGCTTAATGTTAGATTGTTGGTCCGGGAGTTGTGTAAATGTTTAGGCCATAGTTTAGGCCAAAATGCTCCAATGTAGCCTATATGATAGGCTAGGGAGGCCTAAGGTAAGGGGAAGAAAAGAAATGTTACCGGGTACTCAACACATGGCTCACTCACTCGTCTAACAACGACTTTGGCGTTTCCCTAGTGTATTACGGCATTCCCGTGTTGTACTAGAACTTTACGGGATAGGTCATCAATAAAATAATAAATATAAATTGTATTTAGAGTCTACCCACTCAGTTATATAACTGATTTTCAGTGGGGGACAGTAAATCAAAGCGACTAAGCCTACCCTGTAGACCCCGACGCAATCGACGAGTGAGCGATAACCAACCAAAGATCGATATTTTTTTAATAGGAAATATGGTAATCAGTGTTCTAAAAATTGAGTTCTATATCTTAGAAATTGCTATTGTTTCAATACCTGCCGCCAATATTTAAACTATGCCAAATTAACTGATTTCAGTACTGCATGCGATCGAAACGATCTTTATGATTTTGCGTGTAAAAATTTTAAAAAATATATATTGAAACCAAGTATATTATGCTAATATAATATGCTGGTACATATTTTTATTATGAACTGTAGAATAAATGATCATGTGAGGAATTCTCGGGGTCTATTACAAGGACGTAGTATGTTAATTACTGTCTATTGTATGACAACTTCAATAATAATTATGCGTCGGAATCGAGTTTGTCTTCATAATTATAGTAAACAATCCCATTGGTATTGTACCGATATGAAAGTTAATCTCGTAGCCCCCCACCCACGCGGTGTGTTGTGGGGGGAGGGGTGGGAGGGAGGGGGAGGCGCCCTGCAGAACAGACCTATGACGCGGGAGAATTGATTAGATTCAATCTGGGCGCGCATGTGCCGACAACTTTACTAAAATAATTAATCAAAATAATCCACGCCCATCGTATAATAGGAGTGAGAAACATTTTCTCCTGAGTCCTGTTGGTCCGTCCAGGGCGATCCTGGATTAAGTACATGAAACTGGCCATGGCCAACCTTAGAACCAACAACAGATGTACGAAGATCATGCGGGTTGGCTTCCGAGAAAACGGACGGACAGAAAAGTGATGCTTGTCTGAATTTTTTCGCCAAGCTAAGGAAAGCAAGTTAGGCACTGTTTAAACAAATGCATAAAACACATTTTTACCGGGCATATTTTGTAATTCGGGTTTTTTTAGGTGAGCATGCACACGGTATTCCGGGGGAGGTGGGGGGAGGGG
>JAMZAV010007999.1:0-30449 GCA_024449915.1 Sweltsa coloradensis | reverse complement strand
CTCTTCCGTTTAAATGCGAGGACACTGGTAAAATTATTTCCCGGGCCACAAAAAAATATAATATAATATAATAAAGTATAATGTAATATATTTTATAATATAATATAATATAATATAATATAATATAATATAATATAATATAATATAATATAATATAATATAATATAATATAATATAATATAATATAATATAATAAATAAAATATAATATAATATAATATAATGTAATGTATGTAATGTATGTAATGTAATATGCGTGTGTCACGTCACACGACCTCGGATCGACATGCGATTTATTAACATTTCATTTGAAAAAGAATGATACAAAAAGTCCTTGGATGACCCTTTAAAGGGTGGGGTGCGCGCTATCTTTTTTCAAATTCAAACGTCAGTTTTGCGAACTCTGTATCTCCAGCAAATGTTTTCAACGCACGATTAGATTTGATTTGTTTGCTCTTCTTCGATAGTTTTTAAGTATTCGGAAGATAAGGTTTATCTTATCTTAGTAAAAAAAAAATTAAGTACACGCACACTGAATATTGTTTTGTCGTATCTTTGTGTTGGGCCTTATCGTGCAATATACCAAATCCAGGGAAATTATTGAGTAATTAGCTGTTTTTGGGCGCTCGAGAAAAATCAGAGCCTCACCTTCTTCCGGGACTTCCTTCAGAATTTTTTTATTTCTGTTTCAATAAGAGAAAACCCACATCTTTAAAATTCTCAAGGTTCGGTCATTATTTTACAAAATCATCAATATAAAAGCTAACTTTTGAAATGTCCAAGTGGTCATCCAACAATAATTGGTAAATAAATTTGTTTCCTATCTTGTTTGATGTACCCTATAATTTCATGGAAATCATTCCAGAAATTACAAAATCCATCTCAGCGGGGTATCGAACCCCGGTCTCCCAATTACCGGTTAAGTGCTTTACCCCTAAGCCTACTTACTTACTTACTTACTTTTAGGGGTAAAGCACCCGACCGGTATTTAGGAGACCTTGGTACGATACCCCTCTTAGATGGATTTAATAATTTATGGATTGAGTTCCATAAAATCAATTACACAGCTACGAGAGTGTTACCCTATTAGAAATTGAAAAAAGCGTAATTTACTGAAATATAAGATCGATTTCCCTAAAAAAAATTGGAATTAAAAAATACCGCTTTGTAAAAGATCAATCAAATTAATCATTCAATCAATCAATTAATCTTTTGGTAGCTCCCCTATCCCTTCTCTTGTTTTTCCTAATAATTTTGATAGTTTATCTGAATTAACCTTTTATAAGACATTATAATTTTTAAAATTCCATACTAAAGACTATTGAAAAACGATTGATGAGATACATTTTATAAATTGAAATTAACCCAGAAATTACAAAATTTATATTAACCTGGTATCGAGCCCAGGTCTCCCAATTGCCAATCCTTACCTATAAGCTACCGAGACGGTTAAATTTATAACATCTGTTTTTGTGGGTTGCATTATAGAAGAAAATACATTGAACGGCCAGTACAAAAATTGGTTGATTTTCATATAATCAGTTACACCTAAGGGAGTGTTACCCGATAAATGAAATCGAGAAATAAAATATATTTTATAATTGAAAAAACAATTTCTCGCTTTGGCCCTGTACCCCACACACTCTCAACCTAGCTAATAAACTGAAGTTGGAGAAAACAATTGTTTCTGGGTAGAATTCCAGAAACAAGAACTTAAAGAAAACAATACGTTACTCACCATGCTTAATCAACGAGTTAATATTGTTTCACGTAATTGGAGCAAAATAACTCTGGTATTACCTAAACTAGCAACGGAGTCCGAAATCAAGTTATTCGCATGTAAAAGATGACCGAATTGTTCACCTAGAGTGCTGCGAATGATAAGAGTTTCTGCGCTCGTGAGCTCCTCTCTATGAGGTAGATAGAGGCCGGGGTCTGATTATTTAAATCTTTGCCTAGGTGGGGATCTGTGGGAAACCTTTTTTATTAGCCTCTGTCAACGACTGATAGGCTTTATCAGTGTGAAAACCAGGCTACCCTCAAGTATCGAGGGATAGGAAGATTCGTGTGTTAAAAATGTTGATTATTGAGAGAGGACGTTATTTTGCACAATTCTAACTAGGAGAAATTGGGAAAAGGGGGTCGCTTGAAAGACCAAAACTCACATTCCACTCCGGTGTAAAAAATTTTTCCATAGCATGGCTCTTAAGTTAAAAGTGAGAAAGGAAAAATTAATCTTGCAAACTCAGCTTCTATGTATAGACCAAGCCAATAAGGACCATTTTCCCGGAAAGCTAAATTTTGCACGGGCCTTCCAGAAAGCTCCTTAACAAGGGAAAAAGTCCCCAAAAAAAACCAGACCCCCTGAAGGTTGGCCGCCATCTTTAAAAATGTTGCCAAAAGTGGTTAATTTTTTATATCTTCAAAATGCGGAAGATAGAACCCCAAATTTCCTCGAAAATTTTCCCCACATATTTTCGGAGAATGATGGGTTTCCGTCCAAAATCATGGTTTATATATTGTTCTTATTGGAGTACCAGCTTATTTCCTCATTTTCGCGACCAGTTTCAAACAATATCCCACAAATCCGGGAGAAATCGATTTTAACCCAAAAAAACTTGTATGGGGTTCATGAAAGGTACCCTTAGTATTTTAAAAAATTAATTGCGGAAATTGAATTTGCATTTACCCGGAATTTGTTTTTTCATTGTTCGTATTTCCTCAAAAATGCCAAGTTTTGCCCTCCATTATTAAGCACTTAAATTGTATTTTGGGAAAAATTTTTTCACGCACATTGGAGTGACTTGAATCGATCGATTACAACCAAAGTTTGAATCCAATATGGCTGCTAATTCCTAAAATTCACAAAATGAATACTGTTTTTGTTGGGTTTTCCCCTCTTTTGTTTTTTCACTTTTATGTTCTCTATCCTAAGGCAACGGGAATTTTTTAAAAATTTACTTAAAAAATTTGGCATTTTTGGTTGTGATTTAAATGCCCCCATTTGAAGGTTTTCTATCCCCAAATTTTGGGCTGGGTGAACCCCGAAAACCCCACTCTTTGTGTTTTAAGTTCCATAGTTTAAGCACAAGGGCTTGCGCCCCCCCGAGCGGGGCCCTGAACGGGCACCAAGATAGCAGAAAATTATGCATTCTTCTATGTTAAGTTTTATGAAAACAATGATTGTTGAACACCATAAACTATGCAAATATAAAATAAATTATAATTTGACACATTGGATATACCTTAACATTCTTATTAGGTATTTTAATAGCTTCAATGTGATAATGTTATACCGATTGAAATAAATTCTGCTAAGAAAGATTTAATCGGCCAATAAGAATACTGACATTTAATATAAGAACATACAACTTAATTATTTTATGCCACCAACAACGTGACAACAGTTACATCCACAAGTGCGTTATAGGCTTTTACAAAAATTAACTAAATACTAAAACATCAAAATAAAAATGATATCAAAAATCAAACATCTTAATATTTCTACATTTAGGTGATTCATGTCAGGATCTGGACGGATGACAACTAATTGGTTATACGTATGTTGGATCCGGATAATTGGTGAACTACTAGAAATGTCTAGTCTGGTTCTTGGCAGATAGAACAACAACAATTTTATTTTAAACAATTTTAATAAACAAAGTTAAAGAGCCGTCTTAATTCTCTAGGTGTAGGTAAAGAAAATATTATTACCGGGGCGGTCACCCCAAATTTTGAGTTTCCCTTTTTTAAAGGTGTCTGTAAACTTTCCCCCATTATAAAAATATGTGCAAAAATTTAAAATACCTTGCGCCCTTTATATAAAAAAAAGAGGCAAAATATAATTTTTTGATTTTGGATTATATTTTAAATTTTGGAAGTCCTGGGGTATTACGTTTTTATTATCTTTTTTTTTTTTCCCTAAACATTATTTTTTGTTAAAAAGTAATTTGTTTTCAAATTTAAAACCCCTTTTGGGTGTACAAAAAATGGTAAAAATTTTGGAAAAAAAAAGTTTTTAAAACCCAAAAAACAATGAGATAAATAATAAGAATAATAGAAAATTGAAAATTGAAAAATTACAACAATGAAAAAATTGAAATTACAAACCAAATATAAAATAGGTAGGCCCAGGGAAAAACTGTTTTTACTTATAGTTACTTACATGATTGAGTATTACAAAATGAGAATGGCATAAATGATAAGTAGAATAAGGAGAACAGAAAATAGAAAATGGCAAATAGAAATACTGCAAAATTGTGTGCATTATAACTCTGTAGCGTGCGTTCTGCTACGATACTCTGAGGTAACTGCAAATACAAAATGGTTTTCTAAACTATCTCCCTTGTCACTATATTATCCTGTATTGACAACGAAGTTCTGTGTTCCATTAAGCTAGTATGTTACAACGGTTTCAGCGTGCAATCAATAAAAAGTAAAAAGCACAAGTGGTGCTTTAAGCTCGTTGCCTCGTGTGCGCTACAAAGCCAGTGAAAAAGAAACAACATACTCACCTTGTGCAACATAAACTCTAGTTCTTGTTGCTCTTGTTATGTTGGAAGAACGGAGGTTACAATATTGTTTTGTTTTACTGCATGTCTGGGTATCTCCCCTGTAGATAAAATGACGCAGGCTACATTCTTAGTTGAGATAGTGAACCCATCCATATATGCAGCACATTTCAGTCTGTCTGTCTGTCTTTCCTGCCTGCCTGCCTGCCTGCCGCCTGCCTGCTGCCTGCCTGCCTGCCTGCTGCCTGCTGCCTGCCTGCCTGCCTGCCTCTGCCTGCCTGCCTGCCTGCCTGCCTGCCTGCCCCTGCCTCCCTGCCTGCCTCTGCTGCCCCTCCTGCCTGCCTTCCCCGCCTGCCGCTCCCTGTCTGTCTGTCTGTCGTCTGCGTCTGTCTGTCTCTGTCTGTCGTCTGTCTGAAGTCCCCCAGTAACCCCCACTTTCACCTCACATGTGAAAAACCGCTCACCAAACATTCACGGGGTCGTATTTAACTTGTATTATTAAACCCTTTTAAATTTTAATACCCAAAATTCCCTTAACCCGGGTTACACCCTTTCCCGGGGTCTCGCCCAATAAAAAAATGAGCGCGCGGTGTAAATGGGCTTTAATAGACTTTTTCCGGAGAGATTTTTACCTGGAAAGGTTTTAACATATTAGAGCTTTCAGTCCCCAAAATGGCGCTTGTTTGAGCTATAATTATTTTATTTAGTACAATTATTATTTTCAAATGGTTAGAATGAAATAGTGATACAGTATATCCCTAGAATTATAAACCCAATAATCTAATTAAAAAATGTTTATTTTCATCGAGATTATGTAAGTGGTATGTTAGTTTCAGTACATGGGCAGACGTTGAGCTAATTATGATATATTTTTCATGAAACATAATATAATTTCCCAGCATTAAGAAGATGCAGGAGTCTTTCAAACCTAATACGCAGGGTTTCTATTTTTCGTCACATGTTTTAAGCTGCTTATAACTTACTATTAAAAGAAGGAAATGCAAAAATACTTTTCTATTTAAATTTGAAAATTAAAAGTAAAAAAAGATACGTAAAGTGGAAATCACTGAAATGTGTACACTTTTAACAGAACTCTAAGTTCTGCAAACCCAGTTGTAATTTGGTCGGTGGTACGCAAAGTTTGGTGCAAATCGAATTCTTCACGAGAAAAATTGTTTTCCCCCAAAATACATCCATTTACTTGTGAAATGATTTATGTCTCGCCAATTCGTTTTTCTCAACCCCTTTTAAAAGATCTTTCCCCCTTTCCATTTTTTACTTCGTCACAAGTAGTTTATTTCGCTTTCAGTTTCCACCTGACACGCATGACGCATGAACTTCACAACGCACAAAACTATGAAAGGAAGTTTGAATATAAGAGAGAGAGTTATAAAGTTCTCTTAAGAGGAGACGGAGGCAAATTACACCGGCTGTAGAACAGATTACCCATGGGACTTGAGCTTAATGTAAGGAGGATGTGAAGATGTTGAGCTTAGCTTGGCTTCATGAGTGAGTGTGTGTGAGATATGGGGCTCACATGCACTCAGCTACAGATTCTTGTAAGATGTCTTGGATGTAGACGAGAGCTCTAGTGTGTTGTTAAGATATAAGCTCACAAGGTTATTTTCACGTGACACATTTATTAACTAACCATGTTTGCAAGAATACTCGCCGAAACACGTTTTGCAAACTTTTTTTCAGAAAATGTTATTTTTCATGTGCAACGAAGTATTAAAATTTAGAAATAAAGGCAGTCGGGATTTGAATTTATTTTTACTGTTTACATTTTATTAACAAACGAAAATTGAGCGTATTATACATACGCAACCACATTATCGTTTAATTGTTTTCAATCGATGTAAACTTCAGTTAAAAAATTAAACTATTCTGCTTAGTTTAGACAAAAATATTTTATTACGATTTTTTCCCCTGCTTTTGTTTCTGAGTGACTGGGTGAGCCTTACTTTGTATTAAACGATAATTTTTCCCTCTCTCTCCGTATTTTTTATGCAAATATATTTTTCCTTTTGAATTGCAATTTTACCCAAACAGAATTATGCAAAGTATCGCGCGGTCCGTGGGTGATTAGTGTCTCGAGGCTTAGTGTTCGCAGCGAACACAACTAAGCTTGTCAACAATGCGTTTGTCTTTTTTCCAATCTGTCAAGCTTAGAAAATCTCCTGATAATTTTCTATCTTTACACGGAAATACAAGAAACCCATATCAAATTTTGACTGCATCTTGATCTTCTAGAATTATACTACGAGTGACATTGAAGGGAAGTTTTAGTTTTCATTATTTACAGCATAATTAGTTGTTTTACTCAATGTGTGGGTTAAAGCTGAAAAATAACATGGGACAATTGAAGTTTTATTTGATTCTGAAGAAGTAAATAGTTCATATAGATTTAAAAATCATTTTTAAACCTTACTTGTACCCTATGCTTGTACCTAAGACAAGGTATTATATATCTATTATAGTATAATACTTAGTAGTTGACGTAAACTCCGTTCATTATTTTACAGATTTGTGGGGATTTAAAGTCTTTAAATTTACTGAGGGAACCTCATAAGCTACTTTAAAGTTTGTTATTTTGTTTTATAGCCAAGTGTCAATATTATTTGTTTACACTTTCTTGACAGCAGAATAAGGTTAATTGAATTATATAAGACCTTTTCGATTTTAAATAGTGATTCATTTCATTCAGAATGGTTAAGTATTGTACCGTGTGTAAGTTGCAGAAGAAATATAAAAATAAAAGCCTAAAGTGTACGTATGTAAAGCTTTTTTTCATCGAATGTGTATAAATATGAGCAATGAGACATTCGATTCATTGCTTGGACGATGGGAATGCAATAAGTGTATAGTCAATTGGAATACCAGCAAGTGTCTTCAATGGGGTGTTCAAGATGTCTATGAACTGAAGATTAGAACAAGAAGAGTTTCGCCGAGATGGTACTGTATGAATTGTTTATTTCCCCCTCTAAGTGTACACGATCTTTTTAATCATGATGTCGACGAAGAGTCTCAAAGTAATGATGATGTTGCTAAAGGTTTACCAGTATTGCAAAAAGGAATGAAGCTTGGACATCTTAATATACGTAAGTTGGATAAGTATATAGATCAGTTGAGGGTTATTCTTGACACGTACAATTTTGATATATTTGCTTGCTGTGAAACATATTTAGATGAATCTGTTCCAGATGGTTTTATTACTGTTGACAATTATAAAATGCTTAGATTTGATCGTGAAAGGGTAGGGGGAGGGTTAGTTATTTATATTGCTGAGAAGTTCATGTCAAGTGTAGTTGAGTGTAAAGTTAAATTTCCGATGGATGTAGAGTTGCAGTCAGTTAAATTCTGGCTTCCAAATGTAAACCAATGATTTTTACAGCAGTTTATAAAGCTCCACACGTAAAGTTAGAAGAATTTTCAGATTGTTTTGATAGTTTAGTAAATAATTTAAAGTTGGAATCTAATGAGTTATTTTTTCTAGGTGATTTCAACATTGATTTGAGTAAGAAAACCATTACCAGTAAATCATTTCAAAATTCTCACTAGATCACATGGATTGGTGCAATTTGATAAAATCTGTTACTAGGGTTAATAATAGGTCAGCTACTTTAATTGATCATGTTTATGTAAATCACAATGAAAATATTATTCAGTCAGGTCTTTATAAGTGTAGGATTAAGTGATCATGAATTAATTTATTG
The DNA here is from genome assembly GCA_024449915.1 of Sweltsa coloradensis. NCBI lineage: Eukaryota > Metazoa > Arthropoda > Insecta > Plecoptera > Chloroperlidae > Sweltsa > Sweltsa coloradensis. The sequence continues at coordinate 22,223 of JAMZAV010007999.1, read as the reverse complement.
TGTTCGTAAGATTAATAAGCAAAAGTTTCTTCCTAAATTTGTAAAATACTAGAAATTATAAGAATGTTGATTGGAAGCAGGTAAATGAAGATATATCAAGTGGTCCCATTGACCAAATTGGTATGGCGGTAAGTTCCGATGATAAATTAGAAATGTTTGTTAAAGTAACCGTGGAAAACTCTAAATGAGCAAGCACCCCCCTTGAAATTAAGAGTTAAAGGAAAACCAGCCCCATGGTTAACAGCAGAAAATTAGGAAATCCATGCATAGGAGAGACCACTTGCGCAAAGAATTCAGAATTTTTAGAAGGCCATCAACGTGGGAGGAATACAAGAAAGTTAGAAATAAGGTAAATAATCAGATTCGTTTTTCTAAGCGTGAGCATTTTAAGTCTTCTTTTGATAATGATATTTCTTCAAAATCTTTATGGTCAGTTTATAATAAGTTGACGGGGTAACAAAGTGAAAAATGAGTTGTAGCATAGCCTCATTGACAGAGAATGGGGTATCCTACACGTCTAATCCTGACATTTGCTGTTTGTTACAGAAAAGTTTTGTTGTGAACGATGTAGATTTTTCCAGTGAAATTGGTAAGTTTTTAAAAATTTAAATAGAAAAGGGAAGCAGATGATCTCCCGCATGTAAAGGTAACTAATGAAGAAGTCATTTCAGCAATTAAACGCCTTAAAATTAAAAGCTCGACAACACTTCAAGAGATTCCATGCATAGTATTCAAGAAATGCGCATCAATAGTCGGATTATTAGCGTATCTAATTTCCCATTTCTTCTTGTAGGTGATTTCCCAACACAGCTGAAATTGGCAAGGGTAACACCTATTTATAAGGGTAAAGGTAAAAAGAGTGATAGGAATTCCCTTTTCGACCTATATCAACTCTTTCCAATTGTAGGGGAAAAATTATTGAAAATATTTTGCACATGAGGTTATTACATGAAGTGGATGCATCTGAAGGTTTAAGTGAAAACCAACATGGTTTTAGGAAAGGTAGATCAACGCAAAGTGCCCTTCTAGCATTTACAGATTTTATCTATAAAGGGATTGACAAGCGGAATGGTAAGGTTGGAGCTGTTTTTGTTGATCTTAGGAAAGCATTTGATTCAGTACCTTTTTTACCTCTTTTAATAAAACTAAAAACCAGGGATAACATAAGTCCTTATTTGTTATCAATATTAGCGGATTACTTTTTAAAAAGAAAAATGTTTATCAATCTTGCAAAATATAGTTCAAAAGTATTCAATATATTTTGTGGAGTACCACAAGGATCAATATTAGGACCTCTTTTATTTATTTTTACATAGATGATATATCTACTATAATGGGAGGAATCAATTATATTTTATAAGCTGATGACTTGGTCTTTATTTAGAAGGTGTGGATGTTGAAGAGATCGTAGACGTCTTCAAGAAGTTTTTTAAAGAGGATGGATGATTGGTTTAAAACTCAGGAACTTGATATTAATTATAGTAAAACAAATTTTATGATTTTTCATAAGGCTAATGATAGAAGCATGAATGATATTCATTTGACGTTGAATTGTAATGGTAAGCTAATTTCTAGAGTATATGAATTTAAATATCTTGGAGTTTTCTTAGATTAATTTTTTAAAAAATATGAATTTAAATATTTTGGAAGTATCATCAGCAATAGGAATTATAAGTAGAATGAAGAGGTTTGTAACAGAGAGAATGTTAAAGTTACTTGTAGATTCTTATATTCACTCTATTATTGATTATTGTTTAGTGGTTTGGGCAGTAAGACCTTCTACCGAATATGTTGTACTTCAGAAGAGAATTGACCATCTGTTTGATTCAATTCCTATAAGCCAAGATTTACAATCTGATTGCTTCACGATTGAGGAAAGAATGAAATATAGCGTACTGGTAAATACATACAAAGTATTGAAAGGTATGTATTCAGGTATTTTACCCAATATTTTTCAATTTGTTGATCGTGATAGAAATTCTATTCTAATGAACTCTTTGAAAGTTCCTAAATTAAATTCTGAATCATTAAGAAAGTCATTCTTGTACAGAGGAGTATCCTTTTGGAATTCAATTTCTTATGATATTAGAAGCCAGTTTACTGAGCTAGGAATAGTTACAATTTAAAAGTAAAATTGAAGCAATGATAATGAATCGAAGAACAAAGAAGAATTGATTTTTACTATTTATTTGTGGGCATTGTCTGTGTTTATGTAATGTTAATTTATATTCATATGTTCTTATTTATGATTTTGCTGTTCTCTTTGTTTGTTTATTATTGCTTTGATTTTGATGTATTCAATGTATTTTCAATTGATATTTTTCTGCCTAGATTGTCTGGTTGCCGCCCACTGGTGGAACTTGCAACTTGAGTTAGGTGTCCTGTATCATTGCTGTGATCAGTTTTTGACTTGAACAATTTTAAATAATTATATATCTGATATAATTATATATTAAAGTCAAGATCTTTGTACTAAATTGTTATCAAGATTGAACACAAGAATGATGGTTGAACACAAGAATGAAGATTCGCGTTCGGTGGTTTCTTCCGCGAAAGATTGATTACTCCCTGATTTGCTGTTCCTGATTTTTGGCAAACCTCATATTCGTTTTAGTGGGATCGTCTAATAAATCAGTTTTTTCTTTTCGTTTTTCTTTTTTAATGTTTTTTTTTTTTTTTCTTTTTTTCTTTCTTTCTTTTTTTTTCTTTTTTTTTCCTTTCCTTTTTCTTTTTTTTTTTTTTCTTTTTCTTTCTTTTTTCTTTTCTTTTAATTCCCCACCCCCTTTTTTTATATATTCGATTCATTTATAAATTGCATTTAATATCCTTTTTATTTGTTATCAAATTTGTTGAGTATTTAATGCATTGTTGTAATATACTATTTCAAATATTTACTTAAATGTAGTTCATTGTTGTGTCTGCATCTATGTAATTAGATTTATTTAGTTGTCCTCCTTTGTAAATCAGTTTTTATAACTGAATAGGATAGACGTTAAATAAATAAATAAATAAATAAATAAAAATGTAGCCTCTTGTTTTAATCATTTATCGCATTTTGTTTTCTTTGATGTAGTTTTCTCCATATGCCATTATAGTCGACATCAGAGCGAACAGAACTGTACCCAAAATTTATTAGGAATAGAAATAGGTGAGGGAACTAGAGTTTTATGTGTATATCATGAGGATACTCTAGCGTTGTTAACAGATTAATTACATTTTGTTGTCCAGGGTGCAATGCATGCCCCTCTTTATGTGTCTTACTAGGTATTTGGAAGTTAGGACCTATTGTGATCTGATTGAGAATAAGTGAAACAACAAACCCAAGCAATAAATTCAATTCATCAAATAAACGTAACTTTTTTGTGCGTTTATTTAATATGGGCATTTATTTATTGCACTCGTCTGTTATTCAGTTTTATATAACTGAATAAAATAGACGAAAACAAATACATATGTTTTAATTTGTTTGTGCAGACAAAGTGGTCCTCAGATAAAATAAAAACCAAGACATTTTATTTCCTGTCACAAAGTGCGTAATTGGTTCTACGCGTGTGTTTGTTCAAACAGCGTCTCTCGCAACTAGCCGTCCGACTTCAGCCACAGTAGCTTTATGACGTCACAGTTTTAGATAAACACTTTCCCCGCTGTCAGAAACACGGCCTGTTTGTTACACATCCCGCTTCCCGATCTCGGCCTGCTTGTTACACATCCCCCTCTCTGCTCTCGGCCGCTGCGATTGCGCTAGGGGTAACTGTAGGAGACCAATTACACAGGACGTCGTCATGTGTGTCACATCGACATGTTAATAGTCTGCGTTAAATATATATATATCCCCGGTGAAGGCACTTTTTAATTTCTGTCTAAAGTACTTACATAACAGCGTCATAGTCGCCTACTTTAAATCAAGGTTAAACATAATATAAATGTGAGTACCTTTGACAGAAATTTAGAAAAAGTGACCACACCGGGTATCGAACCTGGGACCCTGGTTCGATCCCCGATGTGGTCACATTTTTTAAAATTTATCTCTAATCGGAGTACTTAAATATTAATATATGCTGGTATGACTCTTCAATTTTAAAGTGTCCCCTAAAGCGTCAATTTAAACCCACCCAAGGCAAAAGACTGACTTCCCCAAAACAAGACCCCGTCTCTGATCCCATATCTATCTGGGACACCCCAGATTATAAGATTTCCCCCCACAGACTTCACCAATCATTCTGCCTTTTATGGCCATCAGTTAACTCATGGGCAATGAGCCCAATGAGTATGCAGAAGATGGTGGTATTATTGACAGAAATTAAAAAGTGCCTCCACCGGGGATTGAACCCGAGAATTTGGTTTTCCTCATAGGGGTGTCTTCATAGCTCAGTTGATAAGAGCAGTGGCCCGGACAGCCAAGGACCCGGGTTCAATCCCTGGTGGAAGCATTTTTTTTATTTTCTGTCTATAATACCATCATAACAGCATCATAGTTGCCTACTATAACACCAAGGTTAAACAAGTTGTAATATATATATATATATATATGAATGAATATAAGATTTTTAAGCATAAGCCCGCTTTAAGGACATAGTTATTGATTCATAGCAGTTGTCGAAAATATATATATATATATATATATATTAACATAGATTTTCTGAAACGTTGGGATTAAAAGTTATTTTCTATAATACTGTGCGTGATATTTACCGTAAAGATACTTAAAACATATATATATATATATATATATATATATATATTAGAATCACAATTGTAAACTTGTCGGGTTATTTCGCCACGTCGATTTGACTTACCCATGTCAACGTTTCTGGACCGCTCTGGGCCCCGTCATCAGGACGACTGTCGTCGTAGTCGTCCTGATGACGGGGCCCAGAGCGGTCCAGAAACGTTGACATGGGTAAGTCAAATCGACGTGGCGAAATAACCCGACAAGTTTACAATTGTGATTCTAATACTTCGGGCCACGAAAGCCTTAAAAACTTAATATATATATTTTATATATATATATGGAATTTATTAGGTTTTTGTGGTTATTTGTATGTGTTACCATCTTTAAATAATTAAATTTACTTTTTTCGGTTTACCACGTAAGATATTTTTTATTTTGTCTGACGTTTCGATTGGATTTCACCAATCGAAACGAAGAATATCTTACGTGGTAAACCGAAAAAAGTAAATTTAATAATTTAAAGATGATAACATATATATATATATATATATATATTATAGTATATCAAAGACCCTACGCAGACCATTAACATTAATACACTGACAACAGATAGGCCTACTTCTTTTTCTTTTGTCACTTTATTTATATTAAGTCAATTTAATACATTTCCCTTCATAATTTTAATAAACAACTGTAATATGCAGCACAAACTCGTTGTACGCTTGTCTGTCCATTTGTCAGTGTGTGTGTGTGTACCACGTCTCACGATTAAAACCGAAGGTCCATTATTGATTTCATTTTGTGGGCAATGCCCTTCAACAAAGATGATACTAATGTTTTTTGACCCCCGAGGGTTAGGGGGACTGAGATAGCCCCACAGTAAGTTGGAATATTTCTATACTCGACACCTCCGCCATTATAGATTTTCACATGTGGACAGGCATGGTGTAATAAGGGTAATCCCCTGCCCATTTCTGGTACTCGTCGAAGCATGCATAGGAAAGTAAGGCTCAGTAGTTCAAAACGCGACAGTCAAAGCCTTCGCGACCTAGTTTATACATAATCCGTACAGATGGCCCACTATTGGCCTGTCTATTGAAGTTTTTAGACGGGTTTCCTGATTGTCCGGCTAAAGTGTTTTCCGATACCATTGAGTGGGGCTGCGAGCAGCCTAACGGATTCCAACTGTTACTTGCAAAGCCTCCTCGTCCGTATCCACTAGACGAAGACATGGCATCGCTTGATCGCTGTGCTTTAAAGGGAGCGTTTCCCACCCCTTTTTTAGGCAATTTTCTTTTTGCTCGGCTGAATGACACCACAGTTTGCTAGAAATTTTGAACATAATCTCACGAAAGTGGAAATAAAGGTTTCTATAGTAACACATTCCTAAAATTTGTTTTGAATATTTGTTAAAGAATAAATTAGATTTCACGAATTTCAATTTTGTTAAAAGTCCAAAATTGACTATATTCGTGAATTTTTCTGGCTGATCAAGACAAAATTCGGAAATCTATGACTGTAAGAACGTCCATGTATGCTTTATTGACAAGTTTGCAAAATTGTATATACGTAGGATGCTTCTTGGCCGAGCGAATCGCTATTTACTAACTGCCAAAAGGGTGGTGAACCCTCTTAAGGGACACGTCTACAGCCAATATCATCTCATTTTATAGTATTTGTAATGATGTTTGTATTTGTATTTAAGAATGGTAGTTTTAAGGTTTACTTAAAGGGGTATATTTTAACCGCTAGACTCAAAAATATATTTCATTCAGGCTAATTAGTAATGAATAATTAGCAATTAACAGAAAAATTATTGGGGCCACCATGACCTCGGAAAAAATTGGCAAACATGATATTTTTAGAGCTAGGTCCCATCGGCAAAAATCTCCATAAGAAATAACATGGGGAGACATCTTTATGCCCCGTGACCTTGGAGGATTTTGATCAAAAAAATATTGACCATTATTGACGTACTCTAACAGCCTTTTCTGTAAATTCTCTATATTTTGTTTTTGTAATTTGGGCAAGTTGTTCGGTCAAAATATGCTGATTACCAAGATGGGGTGTGATTTTGGAATGCATATTTTTGCGTGTTTAAGGGTATATTTGGGCACAGTTTCAAGACACGATGTTATAAAGGGGCATTTTAGATTGGTACTATGCTCTAGTATCTATGTGGACCAAAAAGAAGCAGGTTAAAGCCGATTTAAGAAATTTTCCCCAAAACACCAATTTTCGCAAATTTCTGGATCAAAAGAATTCAAAAATTCGTGTTAAATTACAGTTACAAGATAACATTTTTTAAACTGTCATTTTTGTGTAGTATTGTGCTATAGATCACGTGGTAAAAAATATTTTTTGGGGTTTTTAGCCCCTATAAGGCATGGTAAGTAAGACACTTTGTGACTGGGGCCTCATGGCCATTTTCTGACTTTCTATGGAGTTGTAAATCATAATTTATCATAAAATGTTTATTAGTTATAATTTGTATTCCATTGCACTATTTTTTCTTTTTTTATTTAAAAGGCTGTGGATCGTTTCGTATAAGAGAAAAGTTTTAAAGCTTTACGAGTGGCTAATGAAGCTTAGATAATATTTATCAAAATAAAACAAACAAAAATTGAAACACTTTTTTAATTATTTTTATATTTTGTAAGTCAGTGCAGTTTACATACAGTGTGCTATTATCTTCTTTTTAAGTCATACTTCAAGAATGATGTGAGACAACGAACACGAGTCAAAGACTATTAGGGTACCGTATTTCTATATTAAATTATTCAAGAATCGTACTTGGAATTTGATTGTAATTAATACAAAACCATAAATTTATAAATGTCACGGTCACGGTCGATTGAATTTTTTAACAATCGTGTAATTTGAATGAACTTTAGCCTGCATAAAGTAATATTAAAGTCTTATGTTGTACAATACGTTACTGTTTTGTTATATTACTATTTGATTATTTAATCAACTCAATTTTACCTCAAAACATTTCTTTTCATAAATAATGTACTGCGAAAGCCTTTTCTTACATATAATGTCATATAGTTATCCATTGGGGACTCAATTTATTAAAAATGTATATTTGAATCAAATACAGTACCCATAATATAATTTAAATCTTTTAAATGCAAAATAAAGTTGTAACAGAACCTCATTACAGCCATTAATCACTTTTTCGATGTCATGTAGCGATCTAGACAAATGACAAAAAACTGTAATTCGCGTGTTTTTAATAAAAGCGCTTGTCTTTCCCCCTTAAGGCAGAGCAGCACATGACGTATCGCTTTCCAAGATTGATGACCGGTGATTTTAATCCTCCATTAAGCCTACACAGGATCGTTCTAAAGCAATATTACGTTTCTCATCTTCGTTGGGGAAGAAGTCGCATTTTAATCAGGTTATCGTATTTCGTCGTTTTAAATCTATGTTTTTTATGAAAGGTCGTCCAGCTGACGTAACCACTATTTTTGAATAAGCATGCAGATAGTTGTACAGAACATATTATATAGAAATAGCATAGAGCTCTACTGGTTTAAAGAAGTTCATTTATTTGTTGTCTACATACAAAAACATGAACTTGTACAAAAATAACAGCATTCCAAACAAAACAAAATATAATAAGCGTGAGCTAAAAAATACACACACAAAACCAGAACATGGCTCAACTGTGTGAAAAATTTGTTTTGAAATAATTTTTTTGTCCCTTTTTAAAAAACTTATCAGGGACAATAATAATATAATATGTTATGTTGTGGATTGGATTGTAAAGGGATGTCTGAGGGTTGTTTAAGAGGACTCAATCCCTTGCATTATAAATAACGACTGAAGGGAACCTTGAAATCAACTTTCAGTCAGGGTTGCCACTGGTAAAATTCGAATCACGAAGTGATGGTACAATGGTACAATTATAGGAAATGATAGAATAAAATTCATAATATATAACAAATAAAATACAAAATTTTGATAAATTCAATTTAACAATGCAATTTGTAATTCGTCCCGGAGATACTGCGAGCGGTCATCAACAATCAATTTAGTTAGTCACTTCTAGGATTCACTAGTTTTGACTTCAATTTTAATTACACGTACGCAACCGTTATTAGTATATTGTTTTTAGACAGAGTGCAAATAAGAATTTGCCAATGCAAACATAAAAAATAACACGAAATGTCATTATTTACTAAGGTGGTCACTTATTTAAATGTAGTGCGAGTACGGGAATGCTTACTAGAAGGAGCGAAGCTACTTTATCAACAGATCGTCAAAGAAGAATACACAAGAAATAATTCGCCATGAGTAGATGATTTTGGTGGAGGTGCCGGGTCATGAGTTCAAAACTTTATTATTATATTTATTTAACGTCCATCGTACTCAGTTATAAAAACTGATTTACAAAGGACAACTAAAAAAAATTATCACGTAAATGCAGAATAAATAATGAACTATAGGTAAAGAAAGTTTGAAATTGTTATATGTATAGGCTAGTAGTATGACAACAATAATTTGATTACATATTTAAATTGGAAACAAACAATATTTAACAGGAAGCCGGCATGATGTTCGGCGCGTTGCTTGTCCTGCAGCCATAAATCATTTCATCTGAATACAATTTGACATACTTAATAATGAAGGACATCTATACGCGCCTATCATATCAGATTTTCAATATTTATCGTAGATCAATCAGAAAATGCGTAGGTATTTGGATATTTTCAACCATTTTGACAGATTCTAAATTATAGAAATCTGAATGTTTTCTTGTTTATTTTCTATTGTTAATGGAAAAGTGCTATGATAAATGCCTTCATAATTATTTTTACGTATTACAAAAAATCACAAATAGATGCGACTAAAATTGGCTGAGAAATTTGAATGCACATAAAATGAGCAGCCGGCCTCCTTTAAGTGAAATTAATTAAAATGAAATAAATATAAAAAGTTAAATTACGGGTCAAGCCACTCCCCCCTACCTCCCGGTTTATGAAAAACATTATGAATCCTCCTTATTGAGGGCCAATGCCAACAAAAAAATTCCTGCGTCTCAATTGGACATCGTATTATGTTTAAAGCATGAGACCTGATAAGCACAGACGAATAGGAAAGGGGGAATTTTTTAACATATACTTTGAAACGTTTGTTAATCTGCAATATTCATTAAAAAAACACCATTATTAATAAATACCCATTGACGCGAGAGCTTCTCAAAAGAATATTTAATACCTTTTTAAAAAGGGTTCAAACGAGCCGAAAACACTTTTGTGTTAAAAATTAATCACCTAAATGGAAGCGTTAACGAGTTGGCTCTTAAGACGCGAGACTTAACAGGGCTCTTATTAAAAAAAGGGTTTTCTTACTAATTAATAATTGCCCATTTTCAATAAAAAACGTTTCCCGGGGGGTTAAGTAAATTGCTTAAAATTAAAGATAATTTTCCCGAATATCCATAAGATTATGGCAGATCTAATATAAATTATATTAAAAAAAATTACTTAGGTATTTATATGATTGAATTTTTAAAATATGTTGAATATAATCGCTATCACTACGTCAATGTGGGGTATTTTTTTTATTTGTTCTATCTTTTTCCCAGAACTTTAAACAAATTTACTAATGAAAGAACAAACCAGCCTTAAGGGTTGTAATTCAAAATAGAAACGTTGAAAACAATTGAAGAGCAAATAAGTTGTATTTTGATTCACTTAACCATAAAATCGAATTAGCTTTTCATAAAAAAACGGATTTGAATTTAAAGTAAATTTTTAAATCATTTATATAAACATTTAATTTAATAATTAATTTGTCAGAATATGATTGTATTTCGTCAACTTGTCAGAATGTTTTCCCTTGGACGATAACAAAATGCCTAGATATTGGCTAAGGAAACAAATTAGCCTGGATTTGGCTTAGGAAATTGTGTTTGGTTATTGGCTTAGGAAGATAAGTGCCTGAAGGCTTAGGAAATTAATGTGTTAAGTTATTGGCTTGGGAAAAGTAACGTGCCTGACTGTTGGCTTGGGAAATTATTGTGTTAGTTATTGGCTAAGGAAACTAACCTGACTAACTTTTGGGCTTAGAGCCAGCGGTTAGCCGAGCTCGTTTACGGTTCCCACTGGAACACCGAAGTTAAGCAGAATCGGTCGTGGTCATGGGTAGAGTGGGTGACCGCTCTGCCCTGAAACTCACGTATACCGCTGGTTAGAGCAGATGGAGGGTTTGAAAGCTAGTGTAACGGCTTCGTTTTCCTCGACGTCTGCTCGGCAGTCCGGGCTAGTGGAGGAACCTATATGTTACACCGTCCTTTCGGATGGGACGTTAAGCCGTTGGTCCCCTTGGTACTTTTCGAAAGGAGTAGGCTACGTGCCGGTACCGGGTTTCCCCTCCTCCCTTCTGTTCATACTTCATCCTCATCTATCACCACTCATCGTCTCGATTAGCCAAAGTGCATAAATATGAGACGTTAAGCAATAATCAATCAATCAAATCAATTTTGGCTTAGGAAAATAATGCGTTTTTTTTAATTGGCTATGGAAACTAACAGTTTCAATAAAGTCGTTCAGTAATTATAATCGTCGTATCCTAATTGATTTCCTAATCGTCTTTCAGTTTCATCCTTCGAGTGTAACAAAAATAGAGGTTTAAAACAAAATAAAAAACAATCAAATGAAGAGTCCCGTTTGGTTATTCTGCCAACGATCCTAGGGTAATTGAAATCCAACCACAGAGAGGGAAATACCCCTTACGAGGATTCCCCAACAGAAGTTCGAAACACATCGTTGGGTGTTTTTCTATTCAATCTTTCGCGCCATAGATTTTAAACGTGGTTGGGGTTTTTTAAAAAACGTTCGAATTTCTGAGTGTCGGTTCGGTCGAAGGGAGCATTAACTGTGAAATGATTAAATCCGCTTCCCCTTTCTTTTTTGCGATATTAGCTTTTAAAACGAAATATTTAGAAGTTTTCGCATTGACTAAATGATTGATTGCTAAGCTGTAATGGTGCATTGGTGAAAGTTGTATCCATAGCAAAAATTTTAGCCCTTATACATTTGCTTACAAATCTCATAATCCTTGATATTATTGCTAAATCAGCATTCCTTACAAAATTGTTAGTCACCTGAAAAGGGGCAAATTTATCACGAAATTTTGCTAGAAGGGTTTTTTTATTGAGTGTTAGTTAAACTACAAGGCCTTTAACACAATTCATAAATAATTACGGTTAGAAGAATTTCGAATTAGTCACAGAACAAAGCTATTTTTAGCATAAAATGATTTTTGAAAGCAATTGTTCATGTTTTACATCATAAGGACTTGCATCAATTCACACACTAAAAATTTATGTAGCGATTCTAGTGTATAAAACACAATAACAAGGAGTTGTCATTCTTTTCACACAAACTCCGAACTCTTGATATCCACTGGTAAAAAAATTAACTCAAATTTAAAAATATTTGAGATACTTAAATTGGCATCATTTTAAGTAAGACCAGAAATGAGGAAACCATTATCATGTTAGCTTATGATAAGATACCAGGACAACAAGAATTTAACACGTACACATTTTAAAAATATATCTAGGTTACCGACAGTGTTGGCTCGAGCGTTAAGCGCGCGACTCTGATTCGGGAGGTCCCGTGTTCAAATCCCGTCGAGACCGGCAATCCTGACTGAAGGTTTTGTCCGAGGTTTTCCTCAGTCGTTAATGCGAATGCAAGGGACTGAGTCCTCTTAAACAGCCCTCGGACATCCGTTCACAATTGTCGTATCCGCAACATATCTATTTAGACCCCCTGAAGAGGGGCATGAATTGCACCCTGGGCAAACTTCCCACAAAAAATATTATTCTAGAAGTCGAGAATTTCAATGGATTTAAAAAATACTTTACATAAGCGTGTATGTGCAGGATATTAAAATAAACGACTATTGTATCCATTTTAAATTTAAAACAAATTTATGAACAATTAAAATGTTGTGCATAGTGCTCATATAATATGCTGTTGTTCTCTGAATAGAAATTAATACAAAAAAAACATATTTTTTAATCAATTTTTAAAAAATATTATATTTTGATGTGAACACTTCTTTTTAGTAGGTACTTGGGTGATTGCAATCACGTTTGAAGACGAATGTAGTATCAAAGTAGACTTTGAAGTTAGATTCCAGTTTAATCTGCTATTGAACTTTGAGAAACAAGTTTGGGAAAACGTATGGGAAAGTCTTTAAACCGTGCCAGTAAGTTCGCTGTGTAAGCGGACGTGAAAGTTTAGAAGCTTGAAAAGGATTAAATTGAAACGTTTTTGCGTCGCTTTTGGAATGTTTCACTCTTGCTAATGAAAAAACTTTGACGTCCTCATTAAACATACAAAAACAAATACGTCTCTTATTGGGAAAAAGTATATCAGAGCAGTGTTGTTTTTGGATTAAGTTGACATATAGGGTTAAAAAAAGGAGAGTTTTCTTGGGGGGGGGGGGGGTGGGGAAAGGTTGTAGACTAATGTTTGGCCCTAGCAATTATCCTATCCCCCTTCATCTTCTCGACACCCACACGGAGCCTACAATAATTACACTCATTTTTTCAGAATGAAACAATATTTGCAAATTTTTATAAAACTTTGTACAAAATACTACTTTAAAAATCGGGACGAAGGATTATACCATTTCTCGAAGATATTTTATCAAAACAGACACGTGTAGAGGAGAACTTAAACGAGGGAGCGAAGCTATCCGTGGAGCATTTTTAAACGTATTCAAGTCCACCTAGTACAAAAAATGAGTTTATTTTATGGATTTTTCCAAATAGTTGACATTACTTTCAGTTACAATTACCAAGAAACTTTTTTGTGTCAATTTTTATGACAATACAAAAAAGTATTTGAAAAGCTGACGGTAAATATTTTCAACGTTGAAATGTTACCGATTACTAAACAAATAACTCTGGAAATGATTCAGAGGATAGAAAATTGGACAATTTCCTGTTTGATAAACGGGTTGCAGCTTTTCGACGTAGAGATTGATTGCTGTAATCGCAATGTTCGTTTTTCAGCTCATACTATATATTATATAGGAATATTGATGTTTTACATAGAGTGTCAAATAAAAAAGCTCTTTTCAAAAACTTTCGCGTTATAAAATATTATATGATATACCTACGTTATTAATGACCCATCAGATAAAATGGATTGATTGATTGATTGATTCTGCTTCCGAACATTTTGGTATAAATGTTGTGAAGCTGTTATGACCCTACCTCTAAATACTTTAAAAGAAAGCCGAGAATAAAACTAGATAATTTGAATTGGTGACGTTTTTAAAGACAATCATTAATTCAGGAGAGGCTGAATTCTGTCAATATATTATTATGTATTTGATTCGAAAAAATTACAGCAGTCTAATCTAATATTTGAACGGGAACGTTTCTTAAATTTTTGTCACTCCACTACATTAAGGACTTTATTCTAAATACGTTAATCATATTTTGTTATTATTTAGATAAGATTTTCAGTTATTAAAGTAAGCTGAAAGTTGCACTAGTAATATTGGCGGCGAGCCATTAAGTCACATTAGGTATTGTTACTAATCGACTAATGAGGTAATGCCAACAGTGATATTAAGTGTGTAATCTAGAAGACAAAAGTTAATTCATTGATCCAAAGACAATAAACAGCTTTGTTTATTGGTAAACAAAGCTCTACACACAAATCTTGACATCACGTGCTGTTTGCGCGGGAAATTCAATACTATTTACTTTGTCCTCAATAGAATTTAAAATATTTACTTTAAATTGGTTTTAATTGCATTTATGGTGTTTCTAAATGATTTTCTATCCCTTTCTTAAACCCACGTCAATTTGGACTTGTGAAAAATCGCTATTGTGTAAAAAATAATACATTATATTTGATTTGATTTTTTTTTTTTAAGTATAACAGCATCAATCAACAGACAAGAAAAATGTATTTTACCATTAATTACGATAAATCTTTTCACTAATAACAAGTTTTTATCCTGAGTAGAGGTTTTATTAGTTCTAAATGTGTGATAATCTTAGTGGCAACTGTTGACACTAACACTGAGATGAAGCTTTATCTACAATTGATGATTTTCCTTCGTGCAGCGTTGAGTGGGAAAACATTTCCCATTAGTATCTCGGGTCTCGAAAACAGTGGGGAATTAATCATGGGAAATTCCCTCATTTTTCCTTCTCCTTTTCTTTGTGGCCGGGGGATGTTTTCTTTATTAGGTTAGTGAGGAGAAACAGCGGTTGGAAGTTGTGGTATCGATTTCCCGGTCCCGGATAATCCAGAGATTAAGTTGGTTGTCGGACCACTCGACCCATTTCTTCAAAGCTGGTTTGATATTATATTCTTGAGTGAGGTCCAGCCTGACCTCGATAAACCTTACCCAACTCAACATAGCTAACCGTAATAAAACATAGTTTTACAAGAATACCAAGAAGAGAGATTTGCAAGGTGATCAGGGAATAAGAGAAAAGTTGGAAGACCAAGAGATAGGTGGATTGAACAAATTAAAAATAGCTTAGAGGAGAGAGGAGAGAGACGTGTCTTGGGGGTGCTAACAAACAGTAGATTTTTCAGTTTAGGGGTGCAAAAATCAGGACTTGGCAATTTGAGAGGGTATTTGAGAGGGTATGAGAGGGGACAAATTTTACCTCACTGTAGATTCTACAATTTAGGGGTGCAAAAAACAGGACTTGGCAATTGAAAAGAGCATTCATAGCTGCCAATTAATAGCCCAGTCATTAAAGTTTGTTAGTTCGTTGGTAAAAGATGGCGGGAAGATCGGAAAAAATGAAGAGATTTTGTCAAAGAAAATAAGCAGGATATGGAATAGTTGTCAGATGAAGAGGAGGCTGAAGAAGTTGTGTCAGGTCTGGCTAACCGGCAGCTAAGAAAGACAAATTAGCCTGAGTAAATGAAGCTAACGCTCCCCCCAACCGGAACATGAATTTGGAAATGGACCGGGTATAAAAAAATAAAAGTTCATATTTTGCCCCCTTACTCTTACTTGCACCCAATGTTTTCACATTATTCTGGTTGGGCAGCAATGTCAACAAATAACGTATATAAATTTTACTTGTTAACTGGTCTTCCTTTATTATTTACTACAATTTAGAAATTAAAAAGTCCGCCCCAACCGGGACAACATTTTTTTCAACATTTGTAATTTCTAAATTGTAGTAAATAATAACAATTACACCTACGGGAGTTTTTCCCGACAAACCAAATCGAGAAATGTTCTTCCTTTGTAAATAAGTTTTTATATCTGTATATGATAGACGTAAATTTTATTAATTAATTAATTAATTAATTAAACTGGTGATGAACCGTTTATTGCGTATATAAGTTTTATTAAAATCACAACCACAATTTAATATCTATCATTGCTTTCGAATAGAATTTGGTGAAAGGTATGAAGGCTAATGCCCTCGTTACACTATCAACTTGTTGACGCAACATGTTGACTCAACTTGTTGACAAGACTACACTCTGTGTGTGTCACCTCCATCAACATGTTGACGGACATTTGGAACATTCCGTCAAGAGAACTGCCACTTCGAAACTGTTTCATACCAAAAAAGATAGTAATTACGTACATATGTCGTATACAGCTGTGAATTACATTAAAAAAGTATTGGCAGATCGACATAAAAGAGTTAAAAGTGTCGTAATTGCCATCCCGAAGCTTTTATGTTCATCTCGAGTCTGCGTGCGTATCTGATGGGATAATGACTACCACTCTAAGCAGCGTTGGATTTCGGTTCGCTGCTGGCTCAACGGTGAGAGCGCTCGGCTACCACTCTAAGGGTCCCCGGTTCGAGTCTTGTTAGGGAAAACTTTTTTACCATTTTTTACTCACCTCATCATTATTGTTTGTGTCTTATCTGAAACGGGTACGATTTTTTATAACTTTTCAGTGTAAATTACTCGCATAAATAAGTCTTTCTTCCCACAAAATTTGCTTTATAATAGCCCACACCGTGGATCGACTCAACAAAATGATCACGTGACAAAAATGTCGGTCAGCCATTGGTTGAACGTCGTCAACATCTGGTCAACATTTCTCAAAAGTTGAACTTGTTCAACTTCTTGTCAACATATTGCCGTGGTCGTCAATGTTGAGTCAACATATTTCAGTGTGTGACAGCAGCATCACATTTCAATGCTATCTACATCTGGTCAACAAGTTGAGTCAACATGTTGCGTCAACATGTTGATAGTGTAACAAGACTTTAACTAACAATGTAATAACTTTTCGTGGAAACCTACCCAGGGTGCAATTCATGACCCTCTTCTGGTGTCTAACTAGGTATTTTGGACTTTGGATGTTTGTGAAGGGATGTTCGAGGGCTGTTTAAGAGGACTCAATCCCTTGCATTCGCATTAACGACTGAGGAAAACCTCGGGAGAAAACTTCAGTTAGTATTGCCGGTCTCGAAGGGATTTGAACCCGGGACCTCCCGAATCATAGTTAATCTCGAGCCAACACTGTCAGTTTGATGTTATAATTGATTTCTTAGAAAACTAAATTAAACAATCTTAAACTAATAATATATTAGCCGCAACAGAATAATCTGAAGAAACACGAAACATTGATCCAAACTCGAGCCACGTAGTCAGAGAACAAACTTAGCTTCAGTAAATCTCATCTAAAGTTTAACCATTCCGTGCGAGTTAAACCGAGCTTTGTTAATCCCGGTATTAAGATTGTCTTGACCGTCCTACTAATCCTCTCCTATATTAATGCGGCTTGTTTATCTTAGGAGTTCGCAAGACGGGCTGTGTGTATCCCAAGGGTGGTGATGGGGGGGGGGGGGTATTAGCAGTGGCGGCTTGGTCGTTTCCCTATCGCACTCGCTATGTGAATCTGTACAGAAAAGTAGAGTATATGACCAAAAACAACCGACAGTATTGGCTCGAGCTTTAAGCGCGCGACTCTGATTCATGAGGACCCGTGTTCAAATCCCGTCGAAACCGGCAATCCTGACTGAAGGTTTTTTCGCAAAACCTAGTTAGACACCTAAAGAGGGGCATTTATGCACCCTGGGCACTGGACAGGCTTTTAACAAAAAATTTTTTTTAAAAATTATTTGTTTTGACTTGAAACATGTATAGAATCAATTTCTCACGTAACATTAATTTAATTTCTCAATATAAATAATCGTATACGCTATAATAACAATAATAAATATAACTTGTATATCACAGCTGTCCAAATTAAATTGTATTGTATCACTACAGGGGTCTAGCTTACTAATCAGTACAAACATAACACACACAATTAAGCAAAATTACATAACATGATACAATTACAAATATGACAACAAATATTGCTTATGAACATTGTTGTAAAAATTATGATGCGAAATGATGATGAAATGTTTCCCTACCCCACTGAGATGGATATTTTAATTTCTGGGTTGATTTACATATGATACGATATATTATATAATATATTGAATTGTAGTTCATGTTTATTACTGATTATCTTGCTAACGTCATGTTAAAGGAAGAATATAATGTTTACGACGTGCCATGTTTTTCATTCAAATAGAGTTGTGTGAACTTTGTGTTAAATGCATGCAAGTTTTATAAAAAGGATACAAATTAAATATTCCCGGCATTTCTAAGTTGATTCATAATGAAGATACACTAAACATTTTGTGAAAATCGAAACTTAGTAATATTTGAAGCGGATTAATACACTCATAAAAAGTGATGAACGTGGTCTCATCAAATTCTTCGCCACGCTAATACAAATATCATTTATTCTAATTTAATTGCTGATGAGTCTTAATAAATTGTTTTATTAAATTCTCATCCATGAGCGTTGTCTTCCCTAGTCATTGTTTATCAATGACAGAAACTGAGCGATGTCTTCCCTAGTATTTGTTTAGCGTTAACAGAAACAGAAACAAAAGCCTCCGACGTAAACGAGTTGAGCCTATTAGCCACGCATGGTCGGCCATCTAAAGCCGGAATAAGCCGAGAATTGCCGAAGCAAAGTCCAGGAAATTATATTTACCGATGATCAATGCTCATTACGCAACAATTGAGTTAGCGACCAAAGGCCAATAACTCGAAATCATCAAAGTCGATACGGGATTACTGATTAAAGGTTCGTCGAGCTAAATAATTGTCCAGTGGGTTGCGGTTGAGGACCCTACAGGCCGGTTCCCTTATAGCCAGGGTGAGGGAATAGGATGCATTTCCATCCAGCTGCTCAATATAGCTATTTATTTTTTATGATTTGTTCCTCAACACATTCATTAATTATTAACTAGGAAAACGCTTAAGTCCCGCCGCGTTGTTGGATGAGCGTTTTTGTAATTTTTTTGTTTGCGTTTTTGCGTTTGTTTGCACTTTTCCTTTGCAAGTGCTTTTTGAATGCATTGTAGGTGATTGTTGTCAAGTTTCTATTGTTACGTGTAATTTGGTATTATAAACCTCAATAAACTCATATTAAAACCTTTGTTTCTGTGGATTCTGGCTAACTTTTTCAACTTTTTCTTTCAAAAGGTACTACATCACCATAACCTTAATGTCCATGTGAAATCTGAACGTTGTAGCCCCACCCGTTTGGTCAGAATCGGCCCGAATGGGACGAAAATATCGCTCTAAAATTGAAAAAACTTATATTAAAACCTTTATTTCTATGAATTCTGGCTAACTTTTCAACTTTTTCTTTCAAAAGGCACTACATCACCATTACCTTAATGTCCATGTAAAATATGAACGTTGTAGCCCCACCCGTTTGGTCAGAATCGGCCCAAATATCACGAAAATATCGCACTAAAAATCGAAAAAAAATCGTAAAAAGTACGATATTCATGAGAAATATTTTTTCGATTGTACCCAAAAACAATACACCTCTAAGTTCAGAGAAAACGAAGGTCCCCTCAATTTTCATCAAGATCGCATATGCCGTTTGCCCGGAATCGAGCGAACAAACAGACGAAAAAAAAAAAAAAAACACCGACCTAAATATTTTGGGGGGTCAGTGAAATTGAAGTCTTCGCTCCACTCGCTACGCTCGCTACGTTCATCCAATAAACATATAATAGAATATAATTATTATATGTGTCACGAGGATGGCATAAAAGACCAGAGCTTTAAACACACTCAGTGACTGTCGACCTTATAACAAATAATATATATTAAAAAAGATAACAAATCAACAACATTTGAACAATCACAAGTAAAACAATAAAACTTGGAAAGTAGGCTAAGAAATATACACTCCATGAATTGTTATATAATAAATCATTGTATGGTTACTGGAATTAAATTCGTAATGTAAAAACATGTGTGCTTAGGGCAGATATAACAGTGCTTAATGAGAAAATCCACCAAAACTCAAAGGGAAGAGCATTCCATTGATTACAATTCCTGTAGAAGAAGCCATTTTGGTAAGCTATAAATTGTAATAATTTAGCTATATTACAACAATACAAATACTAGGACTATGTGGGTAGGTTTTAACGTTTTGATGTTTTGACAGTTCGTTAACATAAACTGCTTCGGGTTTTCGGGTCGGGTAGGGAAAAGAGGACCTTTAGAATACTGCATGTGAAAATAAATAATGAATTGTTAAGAATATTACATTAAAATTGTATCACAATTTTGTTTTCCTTTGCCAGAATTTTCCTTTTACGGCATTTTGTATACAGGGTATAAATCTAGGTGCCCGTTAGGGCGCCGCAGCCAAGCCGCGGTGCGCTACACACTCAAGCACCTTATACACCAAGCAGAGTTGGGGTGATTTCGAGGTGTTACCCAGCCGTCATGTAACGTGATGTGAACTTGAAAACTATCACAATCGAGGGGATTTAGGTACCTGACAACACATGCCAAATTTTATTGGGGTACGATTATTCCTTCTTGGTGAAAAAATGGCTTGAAACATGCTCAAAATCACTTTAAGGATGTTAGCTACTGCCTACTACTGCCTACTACTGCCTACTACTGCTAACATCTAATACGTCGGCCCGCGATTCTGACCAGACGGGTGGGACTACAATGTTCATATTTTACATGGACATTAAGGTTATAGAAATATAGTCTCTTTTGAAAAAAAAAGTTGAAAAAGTTTGTTGGAAGGCTTCCAAATAAAGGTTTTAAAATAAGCCTTAAACACTTGGCATACAATCAACAAGTAACCATAGTTACTTGACACTTGTTGACGGTACAAGCAGAGTTAGGCGGGAAAGTGCGATACGTAAACAAATGGCGGACATTAAAAATTTTTCTTCTTTGTGTGGAACGAGAAAAGGTGTCATTATACTCTCATAAAACAAATCAGGAACCGTCCCTGTCCTAGGCCCAGATGTAGAAAATTATTTATAATACAACAGTGTAGGTCTAAAGTTCCATTAGGCTAAAGGACTAGATAAATAAATACTTACATTACATGTTTGACAAGCCTAGCCAACCCTAGACCAGCACAACCAATTGTTCTGACAAACTTCCCGCACAAATAACTAGTTTTGATTACTAAAAGCCTAATTCAGATAACCAATAGTATGATTGTCCACCTAGGATTTACAAAAATGTTCGGAAATAATACACATATTCTTTTCTTTTTAGCCATATTTATAGTCATGATCAAAGTCAGCTTGCTGCTACACACAATGTCAAAGCGAGGTGTCGAATATTAGCGTGATCATCTGTTTGTTTACACAATTGCAACAATCAAATCATTTCATGCAACTCGTCTTTCGATTGGCCCGCGTTTATGAAGGCACTGCCATCTAGAATAAATATAGAACGTTTTCGAGCTCTTTGGTACGCAAATCTTTTTAAAGTGTCTGGATTTCGTGAACCGTACCCCACGTGAATAACAGCAATACTCTTTCAACTCACAACCCATGACGTTTTCTACGATACCGTTCAAGAATACCAATTTCTTCGAAAACGAAAACGACTCCGTTTTCAAATTGCGTTTTCAACTCATCTCCCACGAACTCAAGAATTGGGGTCCAGTCCTTTTACCGTCGTTATACCATGGTTATATCACCTATACCCAGGATGTACATGAATCCGGGTCTAGATATTTTACATCCTATTGTCTATTGTTATTGCTAATACCATAGAAATTAAATCAACTTTGATAAAATTATTATATTTCAACAAATAATTTACAATGGAACTTGAAAAAGTAATGAGATCACACACATAACAAAAACTTGTAGAAATACAGCCAAACCTTACACACTCAAAAGAAATGAGATCTTAAAAAAGGGCCAAGCTCATCTGCCCTTCCACATTTGCGCATTCTTAATTCATAAACGTACAGTGTCCCATAACAGCATCCTCGAAAAGCTTGGCAAAATAAAATTTGCATGTTATAACGTTTAAATTAATTAGAAAAAAGAACTTGGTTGAACTATTACGTTTAAATTAATAATCGCAAATTCTATTTTGCCAAGCTTTTCGAGGATGCTGTTATGGGACACTGTACGTTATGAATAAGATGCGCAAATGTGGAAGGGCAGATGAGCTTGGCCCTTTTTTAAGATCTCATTTCTTTGAGTGTG
>JAMZAV010007998.1:0-20474 GCA_024449915.1 Sweltsa coloradensis | reverse complement strand
GGTTGGGCCCCCAATTTAAAACTGTCTAATTTAATACATAACAGCGTCATAGTCGCCTACTATACAGCCAAGTTTAAACATCATATTTCCAACTCTAGGGTTACAGAGATGGTTTGTATTTCTCCAAGTTAATTTCATGTGCAGTCTAATAGGCAGTGCAATCTGCTCTACACACGTTATTAACAATGTACAAAACAGACCAAAAATTAGACAGTTTTAAATTGGTGGCCGCATAGCTCAGTTGGTAAGAGCATAGCCCGGTAAGCTAAGGTCCCGGGTTCAAACCCCGGTGTAGTCACTTTTTTAATTTCTGTCTAAAGTACTAACATAACAGCGTCATAGTCGCCTACTATAAAGCCAAGTTTAAACATATATATATGATAAAAAACAAGGATCTTGGGTAAAAACCGCGTCGAAAATAAGATGAACCAGGGCAGAACTGGCGTCCACCGACGTTTCGTCTGTACTACGTCAGACATTTCAAGGTTGACTGTGACTCTACGGAGGTTGGAGTCACAGTGTTGACTGTGACTAGACGTAGACAGACGTAGATTCACAGTCAACCTTGAAAATGTCAGACGTAGTACAGACGAAACGTCGGTGGACGCCCAGGTTCTGCCTGGTTCATCTTATTTTCGACGCGGTTTTACCCAAGATCCTTGTTTTTATCCTTTGACGAGCCGCGAAAACCACAACAATCCATATATATATATAGGATATAAGGTGTTGCGGCGTTCAGCAGGCATCAACTTGCGAAACGAGGGTTGCTTGTCCATCAGTTGGGCTCGAAGCGGAGAATATCCGGTCGGCATGCTCCTGGATTCGTGACGTAGTTGCTAGTACCCTATAACGTATTTGTTGGATAAGCGAAGCGAAGACTTCATCAATTTCACTGACACCCAAAAAATTTAGCTTGGGTGTTTTTTTTTTTGTTTTTTTTCTTGTTTGTCTGTTTGTTAACTCTACCAGACAAACGGCATATCCGATCTTGATGAAAATTTGACAGGACCTTCGAAATCTCTGAACTTAGAGGTGTATTGTTTTTTGGGTACAATCGAAGAAATATTTCTCATGAATATCGTACTTTTACGATTTTTTTCGATTTTTAGTGCGATATTTTCGTGACATTTTGGTTAATTCTGACCAAACGGTGGGGCTACAACGTTCATATTATACATGGACATTAAGGTTATGGTGATGTAGTACCTTTTGAAGAAAAAAGTTGAAAAAGTTAGCCATAATCCATAGAAATAAGCTTTTAATATAGTTTTTTGATTTTTTGTGCGATATTTTCGTGCCCTTTGGGCCAATTCTGACCAAACTGGTGGGGCTACAACGTTCATATTATACATGGACATTAAGGTTATGGTGATGTAGTACCTTTTAAAAGAAAAAGTTTAAATAGTTACCCAAAAATCTATAGAAATAAAGCTTTTAATATAAGTTTTTTACGGAAAATAATACCAATTGACAGGTAACAAAGAAACTTGACAACAATCAGCTACAATGCGTATTGCGTAGGCAGCAAAACAAAGAACTTGCAAAAGTAAAGATATCCCATGCAAACTAAACATTTTTAAAAGCTCATCCATCAACGCGGCGGGACTTTAGCGTTTTCCTAGTATCCTGGAACGGCACCTCCACCAACCCCTAAAACAAAAAATGTGTCCCGAAAATCAAATTTTACTATTAGGTCGGCCCCCAATAACCCAACCCGTCTCGAGATTTCGGGGTGCCCGACATACATCTAAATAATTAATAATGATAATGTATCAAAACTTGTCGCAGGCATCGCCACTCAGACCATCCTAACGATACCAGTGAACCACGTGACCAGCAGTCAGATGGTGAACCTAGCTCTTAGCAACGGTCAAGTGGTGACCACTACGCTCGCTAACCTACAGACGATGGCACAACCTCATCACCTCCTATCTCCGCCGGCTAGCACGGCCACAGTCAACACAGGTAATGCCGGTTATTGTGCTTTTAATATATATATATGAATAGAGGATTTTAAGCATAAGCCCGCTTTAAGGACATAGTTATTGATTCATAGCAGTTGTCGAAAAAGTTTGCCCCGACTGGGGTTCGAACCCAGAACCTCCGGCTTAACGTGCCATAGCTTTACCAATAAAGCTACCGGGACCACAGAACAAATATATATATATATATATATATATATATATATTTTATTATTTAACGTCTATCCTATTCAGTTATAAAACTGATTTACAAAGGAGGACAACTAAATAAATCTAATTACATACATAGATGCAGACACAACAATGAACTACATTTAAATAAATATTTGAAATTGTAATATTACAACAATAATGCATTATAACACGACAATTTTGGTAAAAGGATATTAAATGCAATTAATTCATGAATTAAATATAAAAAAGTGGTGGGAAAAAAGAAAAGAAAAACGGAAATGAAAAAAGAAAGAAAAAGAAAAAAGAAAGAAAGCTAAACAAATCATTAAAAAAGAAGAAAAAAAAACTAATTGTTAGACGATCCCACTCAAATGAATATGAGGTTTGCCAAAAATCAGGAACAGAAAATCATTGAATAATCAAATTTTCGTGGAAAAAACCACCGAACGCGAATCTTCATACTTGTGTGCTTTCTTCAGTTATGAGAACGTATCCGAGAAAGTGCTGTATTGATATTATTATTAGTCAAAACCCAGAACACAGCTGAATTTCTGCTGGTAAGTTAAAGCTAAAACAGGCTTTACCAACTATATATTATTTTATATGTTGAGCTGTGCTGTACTGTAAATATTATTCCTGTATTATCCGGAAGATTATTGTTTACAATAATGATGACAGCACCAACTTTCGTTTATTCAAATCCTGACCATTTCCCGTAAATAATGCGGTGATTTGATGTTCGGCGCGTCCTTGTCCTGCAGCCATAAATCATTACATCTTAATACATCTAGGTATTAATTGATAATAAAGAACATCTATACCATTCTTTCACATTTTGATTTTAAACAATCAACATTCATCAATCATAGATCAATCAGAAAATGCGTATTTTTCCATTTTGAAAGATTCTAAATACTAGCAAAATGCTCACACTCACACCATTCCCATCGTACTTGACCCAACACATTGTTTTAATCTCGACATAAACAATTAATTTAACGTGAATATTTCCATTCACTCAATATGTAGGACTATTATACACGAAAACAAACATTTCTCAAAATTCATCAATCTTTGTTAAATAATATAAATTTTTAATGTTGTACTTGTTTTTCCCTTTGCCATCATTACACCAGGAAATTGTTACCTTGTGTGTTATCTTTGTTATTTTATAATTTTCGTATGTATAACACACAGTGTGTTTGTATATATATCCCATGACTCTTAATTTTAATGTTTTATTGTAGGGTCTCTTGTTATATACTGTAGTTTTCATAATTATAGGTTTTGATTAATTAGTTATTTTTGTTTATATTTATGCCAAGCTAAGCCCATAATCATGATTAATTTTAATTACGAAGTTGACGAGGCAAGCATGCTCATTTTACGCGCACTTAAATTTCTTAGACAATAATTTTAGCCTCATTTATTTGTAATTTTACATCATTGTGTAAAAATTAATTGTGGAGGCATCCTTCATTGCACTTTTCCATTAATTTGACTAAAGAAGATAAACAACAAATAATTTATATTTTCTAGAATGAAGATTATTTCAAAATGATAACCAAAAAAAAACCCAAATAACTACGCATTTTCTGGTTGATCTATGAGAAATTTTGAAAATCTGATATGAAAGGGGCATACATATGTTCTTCATTATCAATTATACCAAGTTGTATTCAGATGTAATGATTTATGGCTGCAGGACCAGCAACGCGCCGAACATCAAATCACGCCGGCTTCCTCTTAATATGTTTTTTAATTAAACGAGAGAGCGAAGCGAATGAGCATTTTATAACGCTACTCGATCGGGCCTTGTCGTGACTGTGTCCAATGTATGTATGTATGTATGTATGTATGTATGTATGTCTGTCTGTCTGTCTGTCTGTCTGTCTGTCTGTCTGTCTGCCTGCCTGTCTGTCTGTCTGTCTGTCTGTCTGTCTGTCTGTCGGTCTGTCTGTCTGTCTGTCTGTCTGTCTGTCTGTCTGTCTGTCTGTCTGTCTGTCTGTCTGTCCGGGCTCATACGGCCGAACGGTCAAATAGATTGACCTGAAATTTTCAACATACATCCGTGACCAGGAAACTGAGAGCTGCTAACAAAATGAGCACAATCCATTTCGATTTAAACCTACAAGAAATAATAAACTGAAAAATAGGCCTATCATGTGTAGGAATTCTTTTAACGACAATGGTTTTTCTTTTGAAAAAATCACTGCTTCATAGATGTAACTCGGTTGCAATGGAGGCAGTGGAAAAATATTTGTCATGCAGTTATGGAGTGACAAACTTGGTCTATCAAAACTTGCATGTTCAAGGTACCACCAAATTCCGCTGGAAGATTGAGTAAACCTTGCAATCTTTACTCGTATTTTGTACTGGCTATGTTTGCCATTGTATTGTCACAGTTGATGTAGACAAAACTGCGTTAAATGCATTTCAAAACATGTTTAATATTTTTTTAAATACAATCCATAAACTACAAAATCTTATCCGACCAGGGGATTGAACCCAGGTCTCCCACATTCCGGGTATAAGGGCGCCTTAGCCAATTAGACAAGGGAAACGCCAAAGTCGTTGATAGACGAGTGAGTGAGCCATGTGTTGAATACCTGGTATCATTCCCCATACTGGGCTAGATCCAGCCTTAGGTATAGGGGAGGAAAGGGGATGTTACCGGATACTCAACACATGGCTCGCTCACTCGTCTAACAACGAATTTGGCTTTTCCCTAGTATAATTTCTTATGGGTATTTTGACACACTATATTGTGTTTTAGGTCTGTGCTCGTTGTGATAATATTGCAAATGAATGATTACAATGTGTACCAATAATCATAAAATAACAATAAATACATATCTTTTTTTGAGCGACGACGCAAAATGCAATATGTCCACCGACAAAAAATCTAAATTGCAGGTGTCACGAAATCAAGAAATTAACATTACAAACTTTATGCTGGTGCAAAACGCAATATCTACCATGGTATTTGCTAAAAACATGAATTGTTGTGCTGGGTTCTAGCTTTCTGCTTGTGCAAAACGCAATATCTACCATGATATTTGCGGAAAAAAACATGGATTGTTGTTACAAAACGCAATATGTCCCTGTGAAATGCTATAGGTTATAATAGTTATTGTGTGTTTTTTTTATAACTCATGGGCATATTGCATTTTGCATCATGGCTTCTCAACAAATAATGAAAGATCTACATTATTAGAGATTGTCTTGTTTGTCTGACCCTGACTGTTGTATTCCAGCCCCTCCCCCCGGACCAAGCCTAGGCCTCAACTCTGCGTCGGTACCTCACCTCATGACAAACGGCTCCCACCAACAGCTCCTGTCTGCCCTCCAACAGACGCACCTAGTCAACCAACAGCAACAGCAACAGCAACAGCATCAACAGCAGCAGCATCAACAGCAGCAGCAGCAGTCTCTAGTCACGCCCCAGCTATCGCCACATCCGTCACATCACAGATCGAGTCAACATCATCCACACCATCAGCAACTAAGTCATCATTATTCGGTTGGTATTCACGCAGGGACGCTGAGCTAGACCCAACTAAAATGCGCGCAGTGTTGATAATTTCTGCTGATAGTGATCGGTTGGTAATGCCATTACGAAATTTAGCATGAATGTTAATAAAGTACTTTTTTATTGATATCCGTAATTGGTTTCAAAAATTAATCCTTAAAGATCCATTGCGAGATAGAAGTCCAAAAACGTGAAATAATAAGAAAACCAAAACATGGATTCCAATTCTGGAAATTCCCACAAAACCGTTTATCTTACGATAAAACCAATTTAACCTACGCGTTCACATTAATTTAAACGTTGATATCCAGTATGCAAATTTGAGTTAAAAATATATGTACACTTGGAATAAATTCCCGAAGTTGACCAAAATGGAGTAAATGTTACTTCACTAATTTTTAATTCAAAATCAATGAATTAATTTAGGAATATGGTAAAGGATTTCATAGATTTATTCTTTATTAACGTAAGTATGATATTTAATAACGGTGTTATCAACCGTTTACCGAAAAAAACAAAAACAAACCAAAAAAAAACACAGAAAGCTGAGTGCCTAAACTCGTCTCCGCGCCAGTACAGCCACAACGACTCCTCTTTCCAAACTATTGGATACTTTTAACTTTCATTTTGTCCTAACAAAGAATTTCCCAATATTTTCAGCACGTTCCGCGACACTTTGACCACCGCAGCAGCATCAAGTAGTAGCTTGAATATCTGTAACATCGATCCCAACAATTTTTTTAGGGAAAGAAAAACAATTTTTAGTAAATATTTCATTAAAGTTCAATGGTGGTATTTTCAGTTTTTGACATTTTAAAACACACTTATACAATGTCTGTCAAGGATAGTTTTCCACAAATCAGGAAAAACGTTAGTGTTGGACATGTGCTATTTTGAATAACATGCCAATCTTTGACCACTGTTCTACCATTGAATATGTGATGTTTTGAACGGAATATTTCACGAGCATCTTGTTGGATTGCCAACAAAGACACCGGCCACCACATCTATCTAAAGTATCTGCTTTTTAGTGCCACCTCCTCCAATAAAAAAATGAAATACGACGACATGTCGGAATGTGGTTCGCTTCTCGGTTCCCACTCTCAGCAGAAGTTTTTTAAACTTATGATGTGAACTTAAGTCCATCAGTTCTTGGCTTAAGAATGTGTAAACAGTGACTTTTGGAGCCGTTCTAGCAACGTGGCACATAATAAATTCTCATGTTGTTCCGAAGTAGATTTATCGATTTTTGCACTGTCTGCCGATGGAAGCTTGTCCAGCGATTGGTCGGTGTTTCATTCATAAATATGCCTGTCTCTAGTTGGTCATTGTTCGCTTGTCGATGGTGTCGGCGCCTACAGAGTTGGATTCGTCTGCTTTATGGCGTTTTCCATTGCCGCACTCAGGTCGCACTAGTGCACCCTAGTGCGCACTGGATTGCCACTTGTCTTTTCATTTGTTAAGTTTTGTGATGT
This sequence comes from Sweltsa coloradensis, assembly GCA_024449915.1. Lineage (NCBI taxonomy): Eukaryota > Metazoa > Arthropoda > Insecta > Plecoptera > Chloroperlidae > Sweltsa > Sweltsa coloradensis. The sequence continues at coordinate 13,311 of JAMZAV010007998.1, read as the reverse complement.
TATTCAAGTGGAGGTTGACAACAATGACATCTCTGCACTCGCCGAGTGCATGCCAATGGAAAACGCCATTAAATTTAATGTCCCCCACTGTTTGTCACTTAAATTAGTTATGTGACTGAGTGGGTAGACTTTATATACGATTTTAAAATAACGTTGCTATTGCTTTCTACTTTGTTTATTTAATATCCCTTCCAAAGCTTTGAGTATTGGAAAGGCTTCACCATAAATGCCGAGTTGCAACCTAGACGTCAGCGTTAAAACTGCCAATAGTTATGGTTTACCTCATGTAATCTCCTTATGCATTCCTTCCTTCATCATTATCACAAACTTACAATATCTATATAATATACTAGTTCATCATCAACCTTATCCATCGCCGTTTCCTCCTTCTGGCAGGGTCAGCTTGGGTTTTGCAACCACATTTATTACCACTTATTTATATCAACCCACAATCGAATCTCGTCCACATCTTCCCAGCTCTCTCCTAATTGCCTTAGTATCTTGATGTGGTATATTTTCATCTCTTTCTTGTCCCTCTGACGAGATATATCTCTATAATATACTGACAATTCTTTATGTTCAACGTTGTGTGTTTTGATAATGATGAGGAAATGTAAGATGTATAATGAATAAATGTCTTCTGCTCGCTCAGATACCTGAGAAGCACCACCCTAATGGCCTGATGAACGGCAACGATTCCTCGATGACAGTGATCAACCGGTTAGCAGCCAGCAACTCTGACATCACCATCACGACCTCAACCAATCACAATCAACCGATGTACAAATCTCACCACTCGCCGAGTATCGGTAGTCAGAACAGTCAGAACAGCAGGAGTAGTCCGTCGTCTGACTTCCTCGCTGACTCGCCAAGTAAGTATCTGACATCACCATCACGACCTCAACCAATCCCCAATAAACCCGATTACAAATCTCACACTCGCCGAGTGTTGGTATCAGACAGTCAGAACAGCAGAAGTAGTCCGCCCTCGACTTCCTCGCTGACTCCCCCAATAAGTATCTGAATCCCCCATCACGACCTCAACCAATCACAATAAAACCGATGTACAAATCTCCCCACTCGCCGAGTATCGGTAGTCAGAACAGTCAAAAACAGCAGGAGTAGTCCGTCGTCTGATTTTCCTCGCTGACTCGCCAAGTAAGTATCTGACATCACCATCACGACCTCAACCAATCACAATCAACCGATGTACGGACTCGCCAAGTAAGTATCTGACATCACCATCACGACCTCAACCCAATCACAATCAACCGATGTACTGACTCGCCAAGTAAGTATCTGACATCCCCATCACGACCTCAACTCAACCAATCACAATCAACCGATGTACAAATCTCACCACTCGCCGGTGTTGGTAGTCAGAACAGTCAGAACAGCAGGAGTAGTCCGTCGTCTGACTTCCTCGCTGACTCGCCAAGTAAGTATCTGACATCACCATAAACGACCTCAACCAATCAATCAACCGATGTACAAATCTCACCACTCGCCGCCTAAGTGTCTGCATCATCTCATCAACACACAATCCCAAAAGTTGAGAAAGAAGTTGGACGCTAATTGTTTCTCAAATAAGATAAGATAAGATATTTCAACAACAATTCCTGAAGTTTTTGGTATTCGGCATTCATATTTCATTTTGTGTATACGCGTTTCCAAGCAAAGATAGATGGCAGCACTAAAACGCAACATGTCGGACCGATCGGTGATAGAGGCGAGCTGCTTACGGGAGCGCAGTATATTCAGTTAAGAGTTCAACTTGATTTTTGTTACATTTCTGATCATTTGCGAAAACATTGTTGATTATGTCATATCGTCCACGTATTTTATTAGTAAAATTCGTAAGTTTTGGGGATCGTCTTTATTAAAAACGGGAATTTAATGGCATTTTAAATTACAAAAAAATAATTGAGATTATTGATGATATTAGCTCGAAAAGAACAAACCACTCTTTTAAAACTATTAAATACAGAAACAAGTGTATCAAATAATGTTGAATGATAAAGATCGATGATATTTTGCCATTAAATGTTGCCCACCAATACTAATGGGTTTCAATAATTTACTTGATATCTAAAAATCAAAGGAGCTTCTACCCAAATTATAGACCTACACTTTTTTTGCACGTTTTCTACATCGTTTTACAATGTAAACGCAATTTCGGAGTTGGCCTATATATCTATCTTCTATACCCCTTAGGACTTCTGTTTTTTTTTTTAATATATACATTTTATTAAAAGTAGGCCTATTGAAAAGCTGATGGCCTATTTTTATTATTGTTTTGTATGTCAACAATGGCATGCCGCGTCATTCTGCAGACAGCTTTAAAATCTTAGTTGTAGGTCATATACTTATTCTATTGTAATAATATAAATCGTATTTTTTATGATATTATGTATAATACTATGTAATAAATGAACAATGACGGTAAAGGGTATATGTAGGCCTACATTAAAGGTAGAAAAGGAGTTGGGACTTGTGCATAAGCCCAAATACAATTATTATTATTTTTGTTATTATTTTGTTATTATTATTATGACTTTATTTATATTAAATTATCATAATAAAACTAAAGAAGCATATCTCAATTAAAAGTGCCATAAGAAGCGAGCGATACTGTAAGTGTGGGTTTACTATAAGTTGTGAAAAATTCTTGACGGTTTGAATTTGATTTAGTATTTATCGTAACCCTGTTAGCCTATATTTAGTATATAGCCTATAAATACCAAAATGATTTATTATGATATTACAATTAGGCATTGTAATATGGATACAATGCCATCCTCGGTGTCTCATGGGTGCATGGGGGGGTAGGTCTGAATATAGTAATATTATTCTGGGGGGACATGGTCTCAAATCCCGCAAAATTGGAGAGCGATTTATCATTTTGGGGGCACCCCATATTTTTGATTATCATCAATTAAACAACATTTTGGGAGAGCAACGACAATGTACCTGTGATGTACATATTTATAAGTGACAAAACGCGGAATGACAGTGTTTTCAGGTAAGCACATAGCGCGCTCCTCCGACTATCACTGATCGGGACAGTTACATTTTTCGCCACCAGGTAGCAACCCCTTTGTTTGGAAAAACGCGTATAGCCTATATTGCAAAATATACTAAATTGTTCGGAATTTTATAGGTTTCTACTGCTTCTCGAGATTCCCCTATGTCATATAACTTTTTTCATATTACTGTTAACTTTTCAAACCATTTTCGTCTGGCCCACGGTTTGAGCATGAAGATAAATACAAATATAGCTACATTATCCCGTCGGAAAGTTTAATCATAATGCTTAGTATATAGTGCTATCACACATTCACATAGGCTAATAAATACTCAATTACTTACTATTTTGGTTTGATGCAATATTTTAAACAGTAAGTGCAAAAATTTAAATAATTTTTTGCCCATAGTATTCAGAAATTCAGAATTTCGTCATTTTATACCGAATTTTTGTTTTTTAAATACATTAGGGTTAAGTATTGAAGTATTGAATACAAGTCTTAAAATATAACAGAACATGTGCATGATTCAGTAAATATAAGAAATTAAAAATATCTAAATTTTTTTTTTTAATTACAATCAATTATTTAGAGATGTTTGTGTATGAACCATTAAAAACAAAATATGTTATTTTTTATTTTTATATTTTTTACTATAAATACAGTTTAACCCTTTTGCATCTGTTTTCCTTGTCATCCACTGTTAATAAGTATTGCCAACGATGTCCTCTTGCCACCTAACACATCAACGGTTGATTGCCTCCAGATCAACCTACAATCAACCAGGCCAACACCAACGTGGTTGATGGCATCAACCTGGACGAGATCAAGGAGTTTGCCAAGGCTTTCAAGCTTCGTCGTCTGTCACTGGGCCTAACACAGACCCAGGTCGGCCAGGCGTTGAGCATAACCGAGGGGCCAGCCTACAGCCAGAGCGCCATTTGCAGGTAGGGCTCACATTCACATCCAGGGTACACTACGTAGGGTACAAGGGGCTCACTGGCTTAATCCAAACATATGTTTGGGTAATGTACATGAATTTGTACAATAGCGAGTCATCCGATGGGAGGCTCCCAGCTAATGCGAATCCGGGGCCCATTGGACCGTGTTTTTTTCGATTCATCGACTATGATTGGAGTAATAACTTTCTTAGGTATACTGTTTATTTCTAAGTAATTTGAATAATCCTAAAATATACTACTGCATTTTTAGATGTATATAGGGTGGTTCAAATAATAATTGAAAACCAACATTATGAATCAGTTTATTTTCTTTGTGAACAGCCATCTGTGATAAGACAGCAAAGCCACATACAACTTTGGTTTATATATTTCACTCATGTTTATGGTTTTGTGTTTTTTTATCAGTTTTTTAATTTAAATAAGTTTTAAACATATTATTATGACAAAGTTTATTGAAATGTAATCGGACTATCATCAAACTGTTCTACGATGAAAACAACAAAATGAAAGCCTAAAATAAAATAAAAAATGTGACAAATTGATTCACATTTGGTTACAGATTTCAAGTTCCTCTATGTGTGTGAAATGATCAGTGAGAGTTAGTTTTGGGATTAATGCGAGTAGGTTGTACCAATATTTAAACACACCGCAAGAAAATTGATTTGATTAGGAATTGATAAACCGATTACTGTGTTTATTGGCATTGTCAAAGCCTCCGAATTTTGTTCAAGTTTGTTCGTTTTAAGTTAGTGGGGTTTCAGGGCACACAACAGTAAAGTTATCAGTGCCCAAAATTTAAGAGCGTAACAACAATTATTTTAAGATTGTTATATATATATTGGAAATCTTTTAGTTGCGTTATTTTCGAGGAACTCGGTTATTAACATACTAAACCCACCCACCCTATGTTGATTGTTAATAATGCAAAATGGACTTGTAGAATATAAAAAAAATATGTAGGTATAACCAATGAAATTATATTTTTCTTTTAAAAGTGCACTGGAAATAAAGTTCAAGTACCAGTATCAAAATAAACCTAAAGGGATCAAATAAACTCATTTTACTTTGTTTTGATATTATACAGTCAAAAGGGATTTAGTTTTCGCTGGTTCTTCTTAATATATTCGGAAAAATTGTGTTCAATATAACACTACAAAGGTTTGCAATGGTCCTAATTTATTTTAATAGAATCGACTAAAAAGGAATGCAATGGTCCTATATTTGCAAGTTTTGCCACTACAAAGAAATGCAATGGTCCTTATATTTGTTAATTATTGCACTACAAAGGAATGTTATGGTCCTTATATTTGTTGAGTATCACACTACAAAGGAATTCAATGGTCCTTATATTTGATTAGTATCACACTACAAAGGTATGCAATTGGTCCTTATATTTGTTAATAATCGCACTACCAAGGAATGCAAGTCCAAAATTGCAATGGTCCTTAATTTGTAATTATTGAACTAAAAGGAAGGGAAAATGGTCTTTATATTTGTTAAGTATCTCACAACAAAGGAATGCGATGGTCCTTATATTTGTTAAGTATCTCACTACAAAGGAATGCAATGGTCCTTATATTTGTTAAGAATCGCACTACCAAGGAATGCAATGGTCCAAGAAATGCAATGGTCCTTATATTTGTTAATTATTGAACTACAAAGGAATGCAATGGTCCTAATATTTGATGAGTTTTGCACTACAAAGGAATGCCAATGGTCCTAATATTTTGTTGGTATCTCTTTTTCCCAGGCCCTGGCTACTCAGATGTACTGTGCAGCACAAATGGCCTCACAGCATCAAAATATGTACGTCATCAATCCGTATTATTTATTAATTTTGCTTTTACACTCACCCCACAATTTTGTTTTTTGTCTTCTTCTTTTTTTGGTTTGAATCTGTGCACTATTATAATTATTATATGAATATCTTGTCAAGTCAACAAAAAATTAGTCGCGCTATAAAGTTATCCTCGTAAGTTGGGTGAGATTTTTCAACAAGTGAAGAATGATAACACAATTCTGACAGGGATTTTCTTTTAAATTTACGATATTTTATTGAAATGCGAAAATGTGAAATAACCAAAAAATTAAGTACATTTTTTTATTTTAACTCTGAAGGCTCTGCAAACATTCAAGTATCTGGAATGGGGGAATGCAATTGAAATGCTTCGTATACAATGTTAGAGAACCCAATATATTTTTATTTTGAGCCTTAAATAATGTACCCTCAAGACAAAAATGCTGTCTGCAGTAATTGGCAGATAATCTGTAATGAGTAATTCCATTTGTAACTTATTTAACAAGTCTTTTGATTGCAATCGTATTTCTATAAACAGTCTCACTGTTAAAATATTTTATTTTATGTTTAATTGATTTACTTTATTTAAAATTTTAAAATATCTATTCTTACTGTTTTTTAAATAAAAAAAAACTATATAATTAAAACTAATAGTTTTTTATCATTCTCTCATACAGCTGATACGATTTCTATTTTTGAACATGGCTTGAACCACCTCGTCCCAGAAATAAATAACAAGCGTGCACAGATGAAAACCTTTTATCTTTATTGGTATAAACCATGGTCGACTCCAAGTTTTATTTCCATGCATGCATTATATTTTCTTTCTTCTGACAGATTTATTTCATTTGTTTAGTCAGTAAGCCAGGGCATTGGCATATTGTTGTTTGTGGTCAATTCTTGGTACTCATAATTATTTTTATTTTCGAGAAATAATAATTATGTTTCAATCTATATTCTTGTAGGTTCCTACATGAAGTGGCGGCGCAATAGCCCTACCTTGATCACCAATCAGAGTACTAAGGATTCTCACAAGCAATCCTTTGTCTAGCATTTGTTTCCTTTCATTTTATGCATGTTTTTAATGTTATATTCTTCTGAATGCCGCTGGCTGACTGACATTGCTTGATAAGTCTCATTCGCAAGTTATGTAATATTTTATGTTGAGAACTCAGATTCAACTTCATCTTTATAAAATGTAACTATTAATTCTTTCTACAATTGGTGTATTAGTAAATATTAATCGACCAGCAAATGCAATTTGATTTAATTTATTAATTCATTTTACAAATTTCAAACTAACTTAATATTTTGTGAGACAGTATAAAACTTATTCTAACGATTTCATGGCCACTTAAATAGTTCGTCAACAATAACTTCTCCATTTCTGTCGGAATCTGGTTACAGACATTAATGAAAAAATAGTTGTTACAAATACTTTTAATAGACGGTACCTTTGAAGTTAGCCAACAAACAAAGTGATATCTCATCTCCACAATCTTGTTAAAATGTTTCACCCTTCTTTAACTACAGATACAAACAAAACACAATCTTTGGAGAAAGGTGACTTATTTAGGTTGGTCAACTAAATTCCATGTTAGTTTACTGTCATCATTACATGAAATAGAGAAATATTGCTGAAATCTTCATGAGTAAATTTCACTATGAACTCAACATAAACAAGTAGCAAACATATGGTAATATTCACTGTTTTCGGCTAGGATACTAAAAAAAATACATGTCTATTACATAATTATGTTTTGTACTGCAATTTCAACTCGCAAAACCGTTAAGAACTAAATAGATAATTTTTAGAATTATCCCGTTTTGTGCTTGTTTGACATTTGATTCGACCGAAATGAAACAGGTTGTTAATTTTGCTTTGCTCTGTTTGACTTTTAACGGGAATTTGCGGTCAAACTTTCGCACATAACAATGGTTGCAAAAGTCTTATTGTCAACTGGCTGGAGCCAAAAGACTTAAGTAAACACTGAACTTTAGAGGAATATTATATCTATGATCCTATGTTATGCAATATTCAGTACATTTGCATAGGTATTTTGACAAAAATTGTTTTTTGACGATAGCTTACACATCCGAGTATTATTGTACAAACAAAATAGGGCAACATTTAAACGGCATACACCATAGATGTGAGCCAATGAAAGAAAACTGTGAAAATACAACGCATTATCATAAATCGTTCGTAATTCAGAGATTTTTCAGAGAATAAGTTTTATAGAAATAACATGGGTAAGATAGGGCATCAAAGGAGGAACTTAACTGAAAACTATGAGAATATAGGTCGTAAGGTCGTAAAGTAGGGCTAGGACAAAGAAAATCGATATTACGATACGATATCGAAAAGTTTGATCTGTTTTCAATATCGATATTGGAAACTCCAAATAAGGAAAAAACTATTCGTCATTAAACGTGAGTTAGATCGTATGAACTTTTGGCAATACCAATATAAACCATGCCACACATTTTTAATAGCAGGCCTACTATTTAGTTTTAATATATTTTTAAAATTAAATTTAGAATTATTTTCGCATAAAATGTATATAAAATTTCGATATAATTATGGATATCGACATCTTGGAAAATATAATTGAATGATGTCGTAGCTCAGCTCTAGTAAAGCGAAAGTAAAGACTTTTGCAACATTCTAATCGTGAACTCTGTGTTTGCAGGTTCGAGAAACTGGACATTACTCCCAAGAGCGCTCAGAAGATAAAGCCAGTCCTGGAGATGTGGATGAAAGAGGCGGAGGAAAGGTGTGTACTAGTAAGAGTAATGCAACCTATGATACAGGGTGTTCCTTCAAGTTATACACACAGAGACCGGCCGGCATCCTCCTTCAACTGCCGGCAGGAAATAGTTTCTAATTATCCAAACTTTAATTATCACTAAAATTCACCCGTTAACTCAACAAAACATTTCTCGATTTGGTTAGTCGGGAAACACTCCCGTAGGTGTAATTGTTATTATTTACTACAATTCAGAAATTAAAAAAGTCCGCCCCAACCCAACCCAACGCCTGTCTGGAATACGGGAGATCCGTGGTTCGATTCCCGGTACGGGCGGACTTTTTAATTTCTGAATTGTAGTAAATAATATCAACAAAACATATTTCATTACAAGGCTAGCTCAATGATATTTAACATCTATAGTAGGCTAGATCCGCAGTCTCCAATACGTCCACACAGGCGCGAGCGGTAGCAAATTAAAGCGTCAATCTTATCAAAGATGGCGATTGGCGTTTCAATTTATGCTTTACATTATGTTTTAAATGGGATTAATAATTTCTTCTGATTATTTTGTTATGGCTTTAGCTTGTGCAGCATGGAAATGCCCAAACAGAAACAATAAGAAGTTATTGCATAAGGGAATTTAGCAATCATTTGGTGTTATTGGCTTATATGCTCACATGCCATCCTGACATCCATCTTAAAAAAATATTTGGGTTACAAATCACTACAACCTACTTAAACATAGAAACTGACCTATTCAAGACGCCAGTGGGCCAACGTCTGGGGATCTAGCCCACTATAGATGTAAAATATCATTGGACTAGCTATAGTTATGAATTTACAATGTGATATAAGTATTATTGGCTCAAACATTACCTGATTTTTTAAACTTGTTTATTTTCGAGATAGGTTACATCGCCAAAAATTTCCCATAAGAAATAAATGGGGAACTATGCCTTGTGAACTTGAGGATATTGCCCAAAGAATATTGCCCACCATGACGTACTGGCCCACCTTTTCTGTAAATCCTCTTTGTTTGTTTTGGTAATTTGGCAAGGGTCGATCAAAATGATGCTTTACAAGAGAAGGTGTCATTTCGGAAATCATATTTTTTTAGGTTTCCCCCGTTAATTAATTGTGCACAGTTTCAAGACATAACTTTTCTAAAGCCCATTCTTGATCTGTTTTAGTGCTTTTAGTATCTCATGGCTGAAACACGTTGAAGCCAGTTTAAGAAAATTACAAAAAATAATATTTCGCAAACATAAAAAGAAAAAGCTCTAGACAATTTGTTTAGTAATATGTCACGATTATAATTTAAACTGTAATTTAAGCGTAGTATTGTCCTGCACTAGATTATGTAGTAAAAGCAAATAGGATATTCTTTTAGTCAGGAAGCAATCTATAAGCTAAGTGTATTAAACTTTACGTTATTGTTAATAGGCAAATTTGGACAGCTCTATACAGTAATGCAGCATCAAATCAGTGATAATTTGTAGTAAAATAACAGAAAGGTTTGTATTCCTCCCCCCACCCACCCCCAAGAAAAAAGTTTTAGAAAAGCCACTGAGAACTCACATAAAAAATGTAATTATCCTTATAATTTTTTTATTCAATTTGTTGTGGGAAACCTGCCCAGGGTGCAATGCACGTCCCTCTTCAAGTGTCTAGCTAGGTAAATTGGAGTTTGGACAATATTGTGAAGGGTTTATATTCAGTCAGGATTGCCGGTCTCGAAAGGATTCGAATCCGAGACCGCTTGATTTAGAGTTCCGCGCTAAGCGCTTGAGCCAACACTGTCAATGTCATAGAACATAAATACAATTACAAATGTGAGTAAAGTTGTTAGCACTTGAAGGAACACCCTGCGCAAAGAACCTAACTTAAGAAGTGTCGAATTTTATTGAAAAGCCTCGATGTCTACAGGTACAAGTGCGGTCAGAACCACCTGACTGAGTTCATCGGGGTGGAGCCGTCCAAGAAGAGGAAGCGGAGGACCTCGTTCACGCCCCAGGCCCTGGAGCTGCTCAACGCGCACTTCGAGCGGAACACGCACCCCTCCGGTAATGCAGCCCCCAGACACGCAAACATTTCGTACAAGTTGCTTGCAAACATAGTGTTTGCAAGCATGCTACTCCCCACACATCAAACCGATGTGCATGGACACAGCAGGGGCTAACATCTGGCCAACCCCTAGGACACCCTCATTAGAGGCCATTTCTTGGCGCACGCAAAAAAATTGCTCCTTCATTATCAAAGCAAAAAACTTGCGTGTCCTATGTTAGTGGCACAAACCTTCTCCCTGTGAAGGACGTGGCTAATGATCTCTTTTCGTACGAAATGTTTGAGTAGCTCCCCACACATTCAAACATGCTGTCAAGCGCGGTCAAAATATCAAGACGGTTTGAAAACTGCGATTTGCTTGACAACACGCTGACACGCCCCCCCACACACTCAAACTTGCTGTCAAACACGATGTTGTCAAGCAACTTGTACGACATGTTTGAGTGTCTGGGGGCCACTTCAGGCGTTATGACTTGACGATTAACGCTCCATCAAAAGAAAAAAAGGAACTGAGACGTTCCTCGTTCCTCAAACGGATTATACCATCACAGATTTAAATATTAATAAATGTGATGGGAGTTGATTTTCACTTCTTTTATTTATTAAAGTGAGACCCAGGCCATCTGACGAGGGTGGTGCCATTTTCGAAAACACAAGATGTCACAAGATATTTCTCATACTGCGGTTTACGATATCAGTTACTGGAGTTCGACGGGATAACGACGGCGAAAGGAACTTATAAAGGAACGTTTAATTCGTTCAAAGTTCCCACGAAATAGTAGTAGTAAGTTACAAAATCCTGATCTAAGAAAAGGAACGCGTTCTCACAGAAGTTCCTGAAAAAGTAACGAGTTTCTGGGAGTTTCTCCCCAAGACTGGTATAGGCCTATATGAATGCAGTCAAATCGCAAAAAAAAAATTATCATCATTTATCGCGGCATTTGACTTGCTGTGTAAGTTATTATTATTTTTATACTGCCACTAGTAGTTCTACTTTCCGTCGCAAGGTTACAGCACTTCTTTGCTTGGATGGGGTCTTCAATCAGAAGCAGGGGAGTAATTAGGAGTTTGTTCGGTGGGGGGGGGGGGGGGGGGGGAGGTGAACTTCGGCGTTTATATAATAAATTTGTAGAAATGCTCACGAAACTATCATTGCGAGAAAAGTGCGCATCCTGGTACAATCTGTGGGTCTGGGGCGCCTAGCCACAAAACATTTTTGGTTCTTAACTTTGCATATAGTGACTTTTTAAATATTTTTTTAGAGTGCTTTTACCAGATTTTATAAAATGTGAAGATCACAACGGTTTTTTTAAATCTTGCCATAGCGGACCCTAAGAAACCCCACGCCAATAGTACAAAAAAGCGTTTTAAAATTTTTATATAATCCTCTTCGTTTCCGGGGGGGGAAAGTAGACAGACACCCTGATCCCCCTCCGTACGCCCCTGTGGCAATATAAAAAACAGATTTGAGATCGGGGGCTTTGGGAAGGGGGGTATCGGGGGGGTCCAAACCCCCCCCGAAATCAGAAGGGTTATAATAATACTAAATAGCACTTTGTATAGGCTACTTTGTACCAAAATAATTTGTAGGCCCTATAATAATGCCAATATTTGTAAATTGAAAGTATGTGGATCTTCATAATTTTATTGGATGATCGTAGCGAGCGTAGCGAGCAAAGCGAAGATTCCATTTCACTACACTGGAGAAAAAAATCCGGATTTTTTTTTGTATTTTTGTGTGTTTGTTAACACGATTTCGGCTAAACCGATATTCCCAAATTTCGATGAAATTTTTTGGGGACCTTTGAAATCTTGAAATTCTGTCCGTTTTTTAGCGCATTCGAAAAATAAAATTTTGAGGAAAATCGAATTTTTCGATTTTTTTTGATTTTTAAAAACATTCCTACTTTAAAATTACTGCTTTTTTCCGATTGTAATTTTTTTTACATCACCTTAATTTAAAAAATAAATATATTTTTTTAAAATTTTAACGCAATCGAAAAATTATTTCTTATGAAAAACGCAATTTTTCGACTTTTTTTTATTAAAAAACATTTTTTTGGCTTTAACACTACAGCTTTTTTTTATTTTTTTTTTTTTTTATTTATTTTTTTTAAATTTATTTATTTAACTTCTATCCTATTCAGTTATAAAAACATTTTCAAAGGAGGACAAAAAATAAATCTAATTTCTAGAGCAGAAACAAACAATAAATTACTTTTCGTAAATATTTGGAAATAGTAGCATTACAAAAACAATGCATTTAACACAAAGGGGAATTTGTAACAAAATTTAAGATATTATATGCATCAAGAATGAATAAAAATAAAAAAGGGTGGGGAATGAAAAGAAAAGAAAAAAAGTTAAAAAAAAAGGAAAAAAGAAAAAAAAAAAAGAAAAGAAAAAAAAAAAAAACAAAAAAAAAACATTAAAAAAAAAAAAAACGAAAAAAAAAAAATGATTTTTTAGACATCCCACTCAAACGAAATTGGGGGTTTGCCCAAAAATCAGGAAAAAGCAAATCAGGGAGTTAATCAAACTTTCGCGGAAGAAACCACCGAACGCGAAATCTTTATTCTTTGGGGCAAATTTTCATTTTTGTGTTTTAAAAATTGATCATTATATAATTATATCAGATATATAAATTTTTTAAAAAATTTTTATGTCAAATGATCACAGCAATGATACAGGGGCACCTAAAAACAAGTTGC